>JAWPHD010002538.1:0-252479 GCA_037043455.1 Cyrtodaria siliqua
CTAGCCGTTTTTGTTGCGGGCACTATTCGTTCGAATGATAAACTTGGTGAGTACTCTTGCTTTAAAATTGTGTTTTTTATGTCAATTAATAAAGTTATGATAATAATAATACTTGGACGGAAGGTACATATTATTAAACTACACAGAAGCATCGTATGTAGAAGAAAAACTTCGTCAGTTTTTAGACATAATGTAAAATAAGTGTAGCGTAGAGCGAAGAAATGTAAACAAACTGCCGAAAACGGTTACTTAAACTGTCATATTCTGTACAGAGATTGTTTTCCGTCTTATTTATAATAACTATAAGTTACGTTATGTTTCTAGAAACACTTTTAAGTAAAATGTTGCATATACATATTATTTAAACCATATAAAAAAGACCAAACCTGCTTTGTCATCACGGCACCGGTTATTAGTTGTAACGGTTACCGGACACTAGTAAATATGAACCCAGCTTGGCAGGAATATATTGTTTAAACTACAGCTTTAAAAACTGATTTCATGGACGGATTTTTGATTTTATTTCCATTGAATAAGACTTTATGCTAAGAATCTTACTTTCGGTTTACAAATACATGATAGATAAATTACACACCTAAAAATAGAATACTAGAATTCCTGCGTTACTATAATAACCGAGATATTGCGATTGGGCCGTCATGCATCGCATTTATGTATATTATAATGTAATTGCGGAAAATTGTTAAATCTTGAAGCTTTATCAATGCACACATTGACGTATATTTTTGTTTTATTTGTTATATTAAATTATTTCAGGGTTTAAAAAAACAAACTGAATTATAACAAAAACTATGCATCATTGCGGTATACCGGTGTGTTCTTTGGAAAAGCACTTCTTTCTAGCCACGATAGGGACCTTAGCCGGGCCGTCCGGTGTAACAGAATTTATCTTTTTTTAAATCCGTTTTCTTCTCTCTTTTTTCAGATTTGTAGGCGCATTTGTTTGCTTGTCGCAAAAAAAACAGTATTACATCTGGCAGAAATGGTAATTTATAGCTTTTTAATAGCAAAACAATGGTGATTCCAGCAGCTGCAAAGATCCCATGCTCCTCCTCTCAGCGTTTATTATCATAATAAATTATTTTAATCTTTAATTTGATTGTCATTCGAGTGAAACTGTTACCCAACCTCCCGTATTTTACTTGACCTTGTTGCCAAACAGGTTTAATGAAACGATATGCTAAACAAAAACCTAATTAACTTAAAACATTTTAACTTCTTTGCAAAAGGAAATTGTTGGCGACGAAAACAATGAGAAAACAATCTACACATAATAGATAGGAAGTACTGTGGTTAAAGTAGGCTTACTTGAACACATTGATTCTATATGTACAGCTTTATATTGGTATGTAAGGTTAAAACTATATAGAACTTTATTTTTAACAATTTAAGTCATGATAAGTAAAGCCACACAGTAGATTGGTGTATGTCTAAACTTATCATAATACAGTTTTATTCGTATCTTTTACACTTTCACTTGTGTTTCAGGATTTCCAAAAAGATCTAGATTTTTTTGGATTTGCGAATAATGGAGAAGAAGAAGAGTATTCAGAACAGGTTGAAATCCTTCCAACATGTAACCGGTCGACAGTTGATCTTGTTCCAACGGGTAGTGTGTCGGCAGTTGATACCGTTCCAACTGTTAGTGTGTCGGCAGATGATATCGTTCCAACTGTTAGTGTGTCGGCAGTTGATACTGGTTCAACTGTTAGTGTGTCGGCAGATGATATTACTCCAACTGTTAGTGTGTCGGAAGTTGATTTAAACAACAATGAAACATTGACAGTGGGAGCAGAGGTTGAAATTTTGCCCTTCTCATGTAACGTTTGTATGAAAACTTTCGGCTCTAAACCTACTTTAAAACGGCACGTATTACGCCATAGGACTGATGGTAAAATGTGCATATACTGTAATAAAGTATTCTACGAATCTTACGAGTTGAAGCAACATATCAATAGCCATATAAACGGCAAATCTTTTATTTGCAATATTTGTACCAAATCATTTAAAAGTCGGGGCGGTCTGAATACTCATAAAAAAGAACATAAAGGTCTTTACACTTATATGTGCGAATCTTGCGGAAAGGGTTTTAATTACAAAAGTTTGTTTGAGGGACACAAGGCGTCGCATACGTTATCAAAACCATTTTCTTGCGATAAATGTAAGGCAACATTTACGTATAAAACTAGTTTATCGCGACATAACTGCAATAATGAAAAAAATATTACATGTGAGAAATGTGGAAAAAAAATTAAATCCAAAAGATATTTAAAGGATCATGAAATGGGACATACCAATCCGGAAAGATATCAGTGTTCCGTTTGTGGTGATTTTTTTAAATATAGGGGGTCATTTTATAAGCATAAGATACGAACTGGTCATAACTAACATTTAAAATTGTTACCTATACTGTACTTATCATAGCACCGACAATGAGATTATTCGACTGGCCTTTTCCAACGAGTAACCTTTTACTTTCGAGGTAACTAAAAAGTACGCAACCGAAAAGTGTCAATCGAATACGTCCAATGTTTTCTCAAAAAAAATTAAAAAATGTATAAATATTAGTATTCAAAATTGTTCACTTGACGTTGCTACTACTTATACATTTATAATGTACTATTGAATTAGAGCCACATTCCTCATATGTCTTAAAGGGGTATGACGGTAATTTGGTTATTGTTTTCAATTTCAGGAAATTTAAAAAATGTATATATATATATATATATATATATTTATATTTATGCATGTTTTATAAAGAAATAAAGATTTTAGGTCTTTTTAAAAAATATATTAAATAGGTATTTCCTTACTAAAATACGTTTAAATAGCCTAACTAAATACGTATTTAAGTAAGAAAATACCTATTTAATATATTTTTTAAAAAAACCTATGTTTTTTATTTCTTTATAAAACATGCATAAATATTATTATGATTTTTTTTTTTTTTTTTTTTTAAATTTCCTGAAATTGAATTTTTTTTTTTAACAAAATACCGTCATACCCCTTTAAAGCTTAATGTATTTTATTGCATTAATTAAAAAAAGGCATACATGTTATTATAAGATTAATAAACACTGAGAAACACATAACACGACGGAACTTTGTATTCAGAATGTGAGTTGGTTCGAACTTTGCAGATCTATGCCTAGTCTCGTGGTGGATAAAATCTTGGACTCGTCACTTTTATGGTGAAACCTTACAGGCAAACACCCTCTGGCAACCTCGTGCGGCTTTGATACATCAGAGCGCTTGGACTTCCTCTGTTTCTTCCCATAAAGACGTGGATTGTCGAAAAAACACAATAAAAACAACTAGTAACCGGTGCCGTGTACAAATCGTGACCGTTGCCGCAAATGACAGGTTTGTTTAGTGTCCGGTGCCACGTCATCAGTTGAAAAGTTGGATTATTGAATCAAATAAAGTGCTAAAATAACTATAATGAGGTTTTATGTAGACCAAATGACACTTTGTTTTTATATCTAATCGCTAAATGTTGTAAAACACTCATTTATATGCTAAATAATGCATTTTAAGACACTTGTTTACATATTTTACAGCGATCACGAAAGTTAAATTAAGTTAAAATACGCTTTCTAGATGCCCTAGCCATAAATAAGTACTTCATCTAAAATCAATAGTTATGTACATATTCCGTCGACATAATAATTTGACCCTACTTACGTTTTTTTCTGCCTTTTAGCATCATTTTCATGTGCATGGTTCATTTTGTTTATCGAAAAACTACAACTAGTGTCCGTAGAAAGTACGACTAGTAGTAGGAAACGCGCATTTGATCGGCTAGTGACCGCTTAAGGGGTCATTTCACCAAGGATTGTTTTTTTCCAATCGGCCCGATCTGGACCAGATTGTCCCCGATCAATAATTTTTTTGATCTGCCCGATTGTCGTCCTGAATCGCCTCCAATCGCCCCCTTTTTTTGACCCGATTGAGTCCCGACCAATGGACCATGGCGGGGGGACGATTCTCGGACGTTCCTCGCGCGATCGACACGTTTCCGGGGCGCAAGTATGCGAAAGTTCGCACAAGTACCCGCAGGTACACGGCAAAGGCCCGGCAAAGGCCCGGTAGAGACCCGCTTCTCGCGCGCAAGTGAGCGATCTTCGCGCGTTGTTCGGCCGAGAGAGGCCGAAAATGGGCGATCCCGGCTCGAGAGAGGACGCTTTCGTTCGATTTCCGCCGTTCTTCCGCCGTTCTTCGCGCGAGAGTGGCCGAATGTAGGCGTATGTTGACGCAGGTAGCCGAAAGTAAACGGTCTTCGGACGATTTAAACGATCTTCGGACGTTCTTCGGCCGACCAAATTTGCCTAGATCGGCCGGAGATCGGTGTTTTTAAAGGCCCGACTATATAAATCGCTCAGATCGAAGCCGTTCATCACTTTCTGACCAGCCAGGGAAGGTCATGGACCAACAAGCAGTGCTGGGGCTTGTTGTAGCTCTACAACTTCGTTCTGCCATAGCACAGCAACATGTTATTACATTAGGAAATATGCTGAGGAGGAGGCCAAGGACCAAGAGAAAATATGCCAAAAAGAATTAAGTTTTTGTGACTTTTTAAAGGGTTTTCAGGTGTGTTTTGTTTCAGTACCTGTTCTGAGAAAAGTGGGTAGTTTTTATTTTATATTTGGTTTATAATTCTCTGGCATTGGTATTAATTTGTAAATTTATTATTATTTATAATAATTTTGAGTAAATATATGTCTTGCTGTTGTATTTAGTAACAATTAATTCTTTGTGACATTTTAAAGGATTTTTACATGTGTTTTGTTTCATTAAAACTACGCACGACCCTCGGTAGAGAGCTGCAGAGGCTTAACGAAAGCTCCAGAGGGCGGGCGAGACAAGGGGACCTTCAGGGGACCCTCGGACGACCAAGGCGACCCGGGCCGACGGTTTTTGATCGGCTACTGTTTTTCAACATTTTTAAAAACAGTAGCCGATCACTTTTTCGGTACCCGACCCTCGGAGGACTGAGGCGATCGCGCCAGATCTTCCCCCGAATGTATAGGGTAGTGCGGGACAGTGCTCGCACGTTCCCGATTATTTTCGCAAAAATGCGGCCGATCGACCAGAAAAAGGATCGGGTACTCTCGGGACCAAAACAATCCTTGGTGAAATGACCCCTTTAGCATCATCACCGTGAATGTATGAACTTATTGCCGACTGGTACCGTTAGAGACAGGTTATTTGAATGATTTCTGTAAATTTACAGTCGTTATTGACAAAATATTCGTCACGTTCAGAATAAAAATTGTTTTGATATATTGATTGTTATTATTGGGATATTAAGGTAAACGTTCTCTCACCAATTATCATAAACATCATATAAAAACTAAAATACTAGATCTAAAAAAAAAATGTATGAAGATGTTTTTAAAAAGTGCACAATACAGAGAATCTAGCAGGAATTATAACTCATCAATTTCAGACTATTGTTTACATATAACTTGCAATATATTACCTTGATATCATTGTCTAGGTTGTGCCAGCCATTAAAAAGTAAAAACATATGTAAAAAGTTGTTTTATGCAACTTTTTATTACATCACCTGTCTTGAACTCAAATATTGTGAGTAGCATAATCTATAAATAGAATGTGTACAGGTTACCAACCAAATACCATGACCAGGTATGTAAATAACATATGTATGCATTTTAGTTCTGCACTGAATATGAACATTGATTTTGTTTCTTTAAAAACAACTTTGACAGGATTTCTGTATAGTGCACTGTATAAAAACATCTTCATAATTATTTATTTTAAGTATTTTAGCTTTTATACTATGTGTATGATAATTATGTGCTACACTGTAAGTTTGATGTAAACACATTTAGGTGTTTTTCCTTATCCTACTTTTAACTTTGCTATTTTCACCTTTAAGATATATGTACAGTCAGTCCCGGTGTACTGCGTACTGCGTACTATATATACTGAAAGGAAAAAGAAACGCATACTGAGTATTTCCGCTATATATTGTATATTTAATATGCTACTGCTGATCGAATGGTACAGAGCGACATTAGGAAAGACGGTTAAAACAGCTCCGAACACACCAATGGTCATCCCTTTAAAGTTTCATTATCGACAGAATGCACATTTGGCTCAAGCAGGTGAACAAATCTCAACATTAAACACAATACTGAAATGGCTTGACTTTTTCAAGCGAAACTTCAACATTTATGAATTATGAATTATACTTTAATTAAAAGGTCTACTACATGACAGAGTTGTCCTTTCTGTAATTAGTTGTAGCCCCGTTTTGTACAATACAGGTTGAGATATATCTGGATAATCAGCATGACATGATGTTGGTCCTTGTTGAAAATCATTTTGATTCGACCTTAAACATGGCTGCCAGCTGTCATCTTTGTTTGCATATAGTTATATAGGAAATACTTGTAGCGACTACCTCTCTGAAACTATCTGAAATATTTTCATGAAATTTTACAGAAATGTTGCCCTTGATGTCTAGTTGATTCTCGAAAAAATTCAGGTCAGCCAAATATTCAAGATGGCCACCATGGCTATAAATAGATTAAAAAAACAAATTAGCGACTACTTCTTGAAAAACTGTAAGTCATATTGATATTGGACTTTTTGTAAAAATGATCAGCATGACATGATGTTGGTCCTTGTTGAAAATTATTTTGATTCAACATTAAACATGGCTGTCAGCGGCTATCTTTGTTTACATAGATAGAGTTATATAGTAAAAAAACTTGACTCTATCTAGATAGATATGCAGTCTCACTGGATATTAAAAGAATGATGGCCAGCCTAGTAATACCACACCACTTGAGATGGTTTATCGCAGTTTATGTTATACTGCTGTAGTACTGAAGTCTGTACAGCGGTACATTTGAACGTGCGTTTTCTGTCCGATTACGAGTGTTGCCGGCGGAAAAATCAAACTCATAGATACGTGGTCTCAGCAATTGTTTAAAGCAAGATGGCCGACCTACTAAAATCAACCTATTTGAAATTCTTTATCAACGTTTTAGTTCTACTGCTGTGTTACTGAAGTTTGCACTGAAATATACTGGGAATGGCGTTTTTGTCGGGTTTCGGGTGTCGCCAGCGGGCAGAACAACCACATAGACATGCTGGCGCAGCGTTTTTTTTAAAGCCTTTTGGTAGTGCTACTAAAATCACACCATTTGAGACCGTTCATCTGAAATTTTGGTACTACTGCTGTATGATTGAAAGGTCGAAAGTAGTCGAAAACACGTCTGTTGCCGGCGGGCAGATCAACCATATAGACACGCTGGCGCAGCGTTTTTTTTAAAGCCTTTTGGTAGTGCTACTAAAATCACACCATTTGAGACCGTTTATCACAATTTTGGTTCTACTGCTGTATGATTGAAAGTTCGAAAGTAGTCAAAAACACGTCTGGTCGTTGGATAACGAGTGTTGCCGGCGGGCAGATCAACAGCATAGACACGCTGGCGCAGCGTTTTGTTAAAGCCTTTTGGTAGTGCTACTAAAATCACACCATTTGAGACCGCTTATCACAATTTTGGTTCTACTGCTGTATGATTGAAAGTTCGAAAGTAGTCAAAACACGTCTGGTCGTCGGATAACGAGTGTTGCCGGCGGGCAGAGCAACATCATAGACACGCAGGCGCAGCGTTTTTTTAAAGCCTTTTGGTAGTGCTACTAAAATCACACCATTTGAGACCGTTTACAACAATTTTGGTTCTACTGCTGTATGATTGAAAGTTCGAAAGTATTCAAAAACACGTGTGGTCGTCGGATAACGAGTGTTGCCGGCGGGCAGATCAACATCATAGACATGCAGTCTCACTGGATATTAAAAGCATGATGGCCAGCCTACTAATACTACCCCACTTGAGATTGTTCATAGCAGTTTTTGTTCTACGTTCTACTGCTGTCATAGAACGGACGAGGTATTTCATTATCAGGTAATGGTAACCTTCACCTTGCACTTATTGACCCCAAAATGTATAGGTTCATCCTTTCTCCGTGGTCTGTCTACTGGTGACGTTTAATGCATATGGCTAGCAGTCTTGAGTTATAGAGCGGACAATGTGTTTAATTATCAGGTCATTGTAACCTTAACCTTAAACCCATTGACCCCATACTGTATAAAGGTCATCCCTCATGCATATGGCTACACAAATTGATTATAGAGCGGACAAGGTTGTTCATTATCAGGTAACCCTTTGACCCCCAAAATGTATAGGTGCATCCACTTATCAAGGAAAAACTAATTAAAGTTTTATGAGTGTGGGGTGCCGTCGCCGTGTCCAAGTGGTTAACGACTGTTGCAACCCTAAAGGTAACAACTGCACTAAAGGTAACAAACTTCACTAAAGGCTAAAGGTAACAACCTAAACTAAAGGTAACGAAAAAGTTTTCACTAAAGGTAACAACTGCTGCCCTAAAGGTAACACGATTTTGACCTGCCCTAAAGGTAACAACCCTATGCCCTCAAGGTAACAACACATTCTTGGTACTTGTTTTCAGATTGGAAACTCGGCTATATATTTTTGCTAGGAAAATAAGCTGCAAAGTAAAATGTATTGAGTAATTTTTATATTCATTTGAAAAAAGCGTCCGATTTCGAGTAAACTTCACTGTTCATAGAATCGAAGCTAATGCGCGCGCATCCAATGTGTCTCAATAGAAAGAGTTTATTCCACTGTCTGAAAATACCCTGACGGTAGTTGTCTCTCTTGCCCTTTTTATCATTATTCTCTCATGGCACGTTATTGTTGGTACTATAGCGACGGGCAAATACAGTTATATAATAATAGATTTTTTATTTTTAGCGTTTATGCAGTTTTAAACGCAGATAGTAAATGGTAAGTTCCACGACGCACGTTGTTTAGGCGTAATGCGGTTTTAAACGGTAGTAGTGAATGACAAACTTACAATAATTAGCCAAATTCATTCATGACATTTGCCATTTAAGACCAGTGCTTCAAACCGCATAAACGCTGCAAAAATGAAAAACAATTTTTAATTTATCAAGACACTTCCCAGTCCCATATACTATTTTAATTTGTTTGCCATACGTAAACGCAGAAATGAGACTACTCTTGATGGTTTATAAACATCTCCATTTTCGGTGAAGCTGCATTGCTTAAACAATTTTGCTTTAAAAGGACTTAAAGAAATTTTAAAAGTGTTACCTTTAGTGCAGTGTGCAGTTGTTACCTTTAGGGTTGCAACAACGACGTTGCGTTGTAAACCTTCTCGCCTCTCACCGCTGTGGGTTCGAATCCCACTGGGAGCTCGACTTGTAATTGAGAAAGTGTCGATTCTTTAGGATGGTGGGAGGTGTACAGTACTAGTTCTACCCAGGAATAAGTGAGTGGTCCTCCTCGACCACAGAAAAATTCGAGCGTCATACGTAGCCTTAAATATGCTCAACATTACGCTAAACACCAAACAAATTATGAGTGTGGCTATATTCGTCTTGAATAGTTATATAGCGGAACAGACAGACAGACAGACAGACAGACGGACAGACTGCTTCCAGTATACTTTCAATTATCTTTTACATTTGTCAATTTTTTTCTTTTTATATTTGTCACAATTTTTTTTTTACATATATAACCAACCGTGTTACATTTGGGGCAGGTTATGTATTTGCGTGACTTTTTTATTTTACATATGTGACACTGTTTAGGTTTGAGGTTCCTACACACACTCTACTTTCTAAATATGTGACACACTCGCATTTTCCTGAATAGGTTGTCGAATTACTTCCGGTTACAAGGTCTGCTCGGTTCTAATCTCATGAAGCACCAAGCCAGGAGAATCAAATATACTATCAATGTTTTATGTTACGTATCGGTATTACAATAAGATTGTGGATCTGCATGTAGGAAGCTTGAACGCGAAAACGGTATGTGAAAACTGTCACAAATGTCAGGCAATGTTACTTTAAATGTAAATCTTACACAAATGTTAAAAAAACACATACTTACATGTGAAAACGACCTGGGGACAAATGTTATACAACTCTACTATATTCATGAAAACACTTTTTCTTTCTTTACCACTCACATTTAACAGACACACACAGAGACAATGGTTCAGATAAATGTTATCATGTTTACATGTTTTACCTTTTGACGATTTTGACAAAAGAACAGTTTTGGCTACAGTCATGACATTTTGCATATAGTGCTGAACTTTAGTCTACAATGGCTCTGTGGTTACGTGTTTCTCCATCACAGGGCTGATTTATGTTTAATTTTAATATAGGGGACACTTTAACAAATCTTTTTAGAAATTAATGTGGATGTTCTTGCGATATCTTCACCAAATTAACGGAACGAGGACACCGCTTCTTTGAGATTTTTTTTAATCTAATTATTTTACAAAAGAATACCATTTTAAGATATCTTTTTATGGACGTTTGCTTAATATTGATAAACAAAAATGTGAAAGATTGCTGTGTGTCCCTTAAAGAAATTGAAGATATTGGTATTTTGTTTGTTCGGATGTGCTTCCTTATTTTGAATAACTTATAAAACAATACATGTGTTGTTTACAATATATGTGTTGTTTACAATCATTTATTTTAAAAGATATTAATGGCGTCATGACATTTTGGAAGACAAACACCTTTTTACCGTTGACATATTGATAAACTAGATCCACGGGCATAGTTCGCACTTAAAGCTAAAACATCACTCTACATTGCTGTAATACGTTCTTCTTATTTATCAAACTACGCGTCCAGTGATACACGGTAACTTAAACACCGTAACTCCTTCGCAAGTTCTAAAGCGGGAACCAAAGCACACTGCTGGTACTGGCACATGGTTTCTAGGAGACAGGAACACGTGGTCTTCCAAAAAACGACAATCTAAGCAGACGACTGGTTGCAGTGTCGTATTCTGTAGAACTGGTAACAATGGAGTTACTGCGCCGGAGAAGAAAATAACGAAGAAGCTGATTTTATATACACAACGCGCAATTATTATACCCACCTTTTGAATAAAACGGTAGATCTATATTAACATTGCCCCCGATTGTCCGTCTGTTCTGTCCATCCGTCCGTCCGTCCGGACGATTCCTCCGCCCTTCCGTTACCATTTCTTCTCCTAAACTGCTGAACGGGATTCAATGAAACTTAGTGTACGACTTCCTCATATGATAACGGCGTGCAAGAGCAACACTATTTTAGACTCCGCACCAATATATTAGATAACATATTTGTTCTGCATGGTTTGCTACATCGTATATTGAATGAAAAACATATGATAAGTAAGCCTTTGACCAGTTGGTTAGAGAAAATATATTCCATAAACTTATAAAATATGGAGTCCGAGGAAAAATTATAATTATTATTAAATCATTGTATACAAATATAATCAAGAGTTACACATGAAAACCAGCTTAGTGGCAGTTTTAACTGTTTTCTGGGAAAGACCCATGGGATTGTTTGTTACCTTTCATATCTTCCATGTATGTGAATGACTTAGAAGAACATTGCATGGTTTTAAAGGTATCAATACTGGAATTTCAATGCAGTTACTACTCCTATATGCTGATGACATAGTGATATTTTCGGATACCGAACAAGGGCCACAACATAGATTAGAAAGTCTGCATAGTTATTATTAAAAAATTTGTGGTCAGATAAAAAGAAATCTACTATTCACATAAAATCATATTAGTCAATTTACGGACTTATCTGTTAGCCATACTTTAGACATTTTTCGATAAAACTTAGTTTGCCTATTTTAAATTATGGCGCAGAGGTATGCGGATTCTCAAAGGCGGAAAGGCTATAAAAAGTACACGTTAAATTTTGATAACAGTTTTTATGTGTTAAGACACAAACTCAAAACAATTTCGCATATGGAGAACTCGGGAGAGTCCCTTTAAAAAGTCAACGTATGGTTTTAATATATCATACGATTCTGGTTAAAAATTATACGCGCGAGAGATCGTAAACATATAAAACAGATGTGTACAAGAAAAAAATTGATGCAAAGCACCAGGGCAGAATGTTTTCAAAAAGAGGCAACAAACATGTGTATTTATTTGCAATATTTTGGCCAGTCTTTTACCCCCAACATTGTTACAACAGCAACAACAACAACAAAAACACAACAAGAACAACAGCAAGTCACGTGCTCCTCCAAATGAAGCATCTAAAAGCAATCCCAATATAGGCAGTGCGCTTCTGGCGCGCCGCCAATAATGTTATTCTAAATGATCTGATTGTAAACCCAAAACAAATTAAATTGTGTTTCTCAAGTTAAAGGATTATTGGAACGAACAGGATGTAATGGAGTTAGGTATGTTCAATGAGTAGAAAACACAAAACACTTCATTAATATATTTAAACAACGAGTTAAGGATATGTTTATACAAAATTGGTATGTCAACTTATTGGCTTCCACTAGAGCTAGTACGTAAAGAATAAAATCAGATTTCAGGTTCAAATATTATTTAGACATACTCCAATATAAATACATTTAGAACTTTCTTTTTACAAAACTTAGATTCTCTAGTCATAGGTTTGAACTAGGCAATGGCCAAATAAAATACCAAGATCTGAAATAAAATTCCAAATTTGCAATACACTAGAAGACGAATTTCACTTTGTATTGGAGTTTCCACTATATCATGATATAAGCAAAGAATATGTTAACACATATTTCAGGAAACGGCTAAACATACCAAGATGTATAGCTTATGACAACAGAAAGCACGAACTTATTAAAAATACTGTCAGTTTTCATACATTAAAAGAAGAGACGACATATTTTATAAATAACTATCACTTTTCTCCGTGTTTTGTCCACACACATAAATGTACTTTTGTCATTACTGATGATTATTCGTTTCAATATAAGTATTTGTTGTAAAATATTGTTAAACTAAAAATATATGCCATGGAACTTGAAAAACATACACATTGTCATTAACTGGAAATTTTGATTGTATTTCATAAACATGTTTATATATGCATGTACTATTTGCATGTGAACTGTTGGGCGTAATGCCTTTTGTTTATGTGTGTAATATTATTAATATAATTGTAATGTTCTTTACAAAGATCACTGACAACGATAAACACAAGCCGAGTATCTTCGTAAATAAACAAAATTAAACTATATATACTGGTGTTTTAGCCATTAGTATAGTAGGGTATTATTTTTGCTTTTGCACTGTTAATTTCAACTTATAAAATCATAACAAGAGACCCAAGAGGGCCTGTATCGCTCTACTGGCTAAAATGAAAACTAGGTTATGTTTGATTATGTAAAAAAGATAGAATATACATGTAAAAACATCAAGGGCGATAACACTCGTGTTATTGATTAAATCGGGATGTTGTTTAACATGTGCGAGCTCAAGTTTTATGATATCAACAAATGGCAGATAAAAAGTAAAGGTCTTATCAACTTAATGAGGCCAACAAGTATATTTAAGAAAACCAAGGGCTATAACTCTGACCTACCTACACACCAATTTTCAGGCCACTATATCATTCCTTATTAAAGTAATTGTGCGGACACCATTTCTTCTATTATTAGTAACAGTGACCTTGACCCTGACCCTGACCCCAGTCAACTCAAATGGAATCCCAAGTTTGCTTTTCATATAAGGTTCTTACATACCATGTCTCAGGCCAATATATCATTAATAATTAAAGCTTTTAGTGAAAACCAATTTTCTATTTTTAGTTACAGTGACCTTGACCTCAATGACCCCAAGTACAATCTCAAGCTTCCTTTTTTTTTATAATAAGCTACCAACACATCAAGATTCATGTTAATATCTCATTCCTAACAAAAGTAATGTGCGGAAACCATTTTTCTATTTCTATTAATCGTAACCTTGACATTGACCCTGGTGACCCCAGATACATTATGAAGCTTAATTTTCATATACAGGCAAGATTCGGACCAGTATCTCAATCCTAGCTAAAGTTATTGAGCCGAAACTGATTTTCTTTTTTTAGTAAAATTGACCTTGACCACAGTGACCCCAAATGCAAGCCCATGCCTCATATCTCATTGACAATTTATTGAGAGAAAATTGTTTTCCATTTTCAGTAACAGTGACCTTAACCTTGATCCCAGTGACCCAAAATGTATTCCCAGGCTTCTTTTTCATATAAGCTACCAACACATCAAGTTTCGTGTCAATATCTCATTCCTAACTAAAGTTATTGAGAGGAAATATACTACCTATTTTTAGTAACAGTGACCTTGACCACAGTGATTCGAAATGCAATCCCAAGTTTCTTTTTCAATGACGCTACCTAAGCACCAGTGAGACTGCATGTATATGTTGTTGATCTGCCCACCGGCAACACTCGTTATCCGACGACCAGATGTGTTTTTGACTGCTTTCGAACTTTCAATCATAAAGCAGTAGAACCATAATTGTAATAAACGGTCTCAAATGGTGTGATTTTAGTAGCACTACCAAAAGGCTTTAAAAAACGCTGCGCCAGCGTGTCTATGATGTTGATCTGCCCGCCGGCAACACTCGTTATCCGACGAAAAGACGTGTTTCTGACTAAATTCGAAATTTCAATCATACAGCAGTAGAATCAAAATTGTGATAAACGGTCTCAAATGGTGTTATTTTAGTAGCACTACCAAAAGGCTTTAAAAAAACGCTGCGCCAGCGTGTCTATGATGTTGATCCGCCCGCCGGCAACAGTCGAAACCCGACAAAAACGCCATTTCGAGTCTATTTTAGTGCAAACTTCAGTAACACAGCAGTAGAACTAAAACGTTGATAAAGAAATTAAAATAGGTTGATTTTAGTAGGTCGGCCATCATCTTTAAAAAATCGCTGAGACCACGTATCTATGAGTTTGATATGTCCGCCGGTAACACCCGTAATCGGACAGGAAACGCTAGTTCAAATGTACCGCTGTACAGACTTCAGTACTACAGCAGTAGAACAAAAACTGCGATAAACAATCTCAAATGGTGTGATTTTAGTAGCACTACCAAAAGGGTTTAAAAAAACGCTGCGCCAGCGTGTCTATGATGTTGATCTGCCCGCCGACAACACTCGTTATCCGACGAAAATACGTGTTTTTGACTACTTTCGAACTTTCAATCATACAGCAGTATAACTAAAATTGTGATAAACTGTCTCAAATAGTGTGATTTTAGTAGCACTACCAAAAGACTTTAAAAAAGACGCCGTGCCAGCGTGTCTATGATGTTGATCTGCCCGCCGGCAACACTCGTTATCCGACGACCAGACGTGTTTTTGACTACTTTCGAACTTTCAATCATACAGCAGAAGAACCAAAATTGTGATAAACGGTCTCAAATGGCGTGCTTTTAGGAGCACTACCAAAAGGCTTTAAAAAAACGCTGCGCCCGCGTGCCTATGTGGTTGATCTGTCCGCCGGCAACACCCGAAACCCGACAAAAACGCCATTTCGAGTCTATTTCAGTGCAAACGTCAGTAACACAGCA
The DNA here is from genome assembly GCA_037043455.1 of Cyrtodaria siliqua. Lineage (NCBI taxonomy): Eukaryota > Metazoa > Mollusca > Bivalvia > Adapedonta > Hiatellidae > Cyrtodaria > Cyrtodaria siliqua. The sequence continues at coordinate 15,486 of JAWPHD010002538.1, forward strand.
GTAGAACTAAAACGTTGATAAAGAATTTGAAATGGGTTGATTTTAGTAGGTCGGCCATCTTGCTTTAAAAAATCGCTGAGACCACGTATCTATGAGTTTGATTTTTCCGCCGGCAACACCCGTAATCGGACAGAAAACGTATGTTTAAATGTACCGCTGTACACAATAGTAGTTAAAAAACTGCGATAAACAATCTTAAGTCGGATGATATTAGTAGGTTGGCCATCAGACTTTTAAAATCCGTGTGACCGCATGTCTTTGAGGTTGATCTTCCCGCCGGCGACACTCGTTATCCGACAAGAAGACCTATTTTTGTTTAGTAAGTTTCAACTGTAACGGTTGAGAACGGAGTGCGGAAGAGGTTGTTTATAAAACCTGATGGTTAGAAATGTAAAGTAAAAACAACAATAGATGTTGATGGAAGTGCTTCTAATGCTCTACTGCATCTACTGCTAGAAGTATATACTTCTGCTGCTACTGATACTACTTGTAGTATTTACTGCTACTGCTCCTACTGCTAGCAGTAACTAAAACGTCACAGCATTAACGGTAGGGAAACAGATATAATATTATATACTTGATATTGGCGAAACGGTTGTGTTATAAAACATGATGGTTGAAAATTGAACTTATATTCTTGCGATGAGTATATCTATTGAGATGGTGCTCTACTACCTACTGCGTCTGCTGGCAGTAGCTACTGCTACTGCTGCTACTGCTGGCAGTAGTTAGCAGTAGCAGTAGCAATAGCAGTAGCAAACATATGATGTTTGCGAAAGGGGTTGTCTGTTAAACATGATGGTGGGAAAGTAGAAACAACATAGTTGCGTAAAGAAAACATATCGCATATATCGTCATAATTACGATGGCTATTGACTCTACTGCTGCTTCTGCTGGCAGTAGCTACTGCTACTGTCGATACTGCTGGCAGTAGTTAGCAGTAGCAATAGCAGTAGCAATAGCAGTAGCAATAGCAGTAGCAAACATATGATGGTTGGAAAAGGGGTTGTATGTTAAACATGATTGTGGGAAAGTAGAAACAACATACTTGCGCAAAGAAAACATCATATATCGATGATCTTATATCGTCCTAATTAAGATGACTATTGACTCTACTGCTTCTACTGCTGCTACTGCTGGCAATAGTTAGCAGTAGCAGTAGCAATAGCAGTAGAAATAGCAGTAGCAAACATATGATGGTTGCGAAAGGGGTTGTCTGTTAAACATGATGGTGGGAAAGTAGAAACAACATAGTTGCGTAAAGAAAACATATCGCATATATCGTCATAATTACGATGACTATTGACTCTACTGCTGCTTCTGCTGGCAGTAGCTACTGCTACTGTCGCTACTGCTGGCAGTAGTTAGCAGTAGCAATAGCAGTAGCAATAGCAGTAGCAAACATATGATGGTTGGAAAAGGGGTTGTATGTTAAACATGATTGTGGGAAAGTAGAAACAACATACTTGCGCAAAGAAAACATCATATATCGATGATCTTATATCGTCCTAATTAAGATGACTATTGACTCTACTGCTTCTACTGCTGCTACTGCTGGCAATAGTTAGCAGTAGCAGTAGCAATAGCAGTAGAAATAGCAGTAGCAAACATATGATGGTTGCGAAAGGGGTTGTCTGTTAAACATGATTGTGGGAAAGTAGAAATAACATACACGCGCAAAGAAAACATCATATATCGATGATCTTATATCGTCCTAATTAAGATGACTATTGACTCTACTGCTTCTACTGCTGCTACTGCTGGCAATAGTTAGCAGTAGTAGTAGCAATAGCAGTAGAAATAGCAGTAGCAAACATATGATGGTTGCGAAAGGGGTTGTCTGTTAAACATGATTGTGAAAAAGTAGAAATAACCTACACGCGCAAAGAAAACATCATATATAGATGATCATATATCATCGTAATTAAAATTACTATTGACTCTACTGCTGCTACTGCTGCTGCTACTGCTGCTACTGCTGGCAGTAGTTAGAAGTAGCAGTAACAGTAGCAATAGCAGTAGCAAATATATGATGGTTGCGAAAGATGCGAAAGGGGTTGTCTGCTAAACATGATGGTGGGAAAGTAGAAACAACATACTGCGCTAAGAAAACAATTGCGATGAATATACCTACTGAGATGGTGCTCTACTGTTGGCAGTAACTACTTCTACTGCTGCTACTGCTACTGCCAGCTTCACGTTCATCAATTCCGCGTTCAACATTCGAATTCAGTTCTGCGTTCAACATTCGTACATAGTTCAGCATTTTAATAACGTTTCGTTCGTGATATCATTATAACTGAGTCGATTAAAGCAGCACTGTGCATACCGTTACATATTTCAGACAACTTTGTTGACTTTTAACAGTTAGCGGTTAACGGATTCCACTAAACACTATATGTTCAATTGTATAACATTTAGCGTTTAGTAATTATTAACATTTAGCGGAAGTTTTAACATTTAGCGTAATATAATTTGACATTTAGCTGAAGTTTTAACATTTAACGCAATTTTAACATTTAGCGGTGCTACTGTACTACCTATTAATACTACCTTGGTTGTTAGAGAATATAACCCGGCGGGGATATCTTTATTTACACTGTCCCGTTTTACTGGGACGACACTAGAGTAAGAATGAGGTTTGGTTTATCCTAGAACCTGGTTTAAACCCAAAGCGGCCTCTTTTGCCACTGACCTTCCAAGGCTGTAGCCCTATTGTCCCTATCTACTTTTACTGACAACCAGTCGCATCTATATTAAGTATGCAAACAAATAATGACTAACACTATAGATAAACAGAAAGTTATCATGTTATCGTGCTAATCGCGATAGTAAATGTTTATGTATACACTGGTTCAATGAAAACGCACCACAAAACAAATCCTTTTAAAAGTTAGAATTTGAAGCATTTTGGACAAAATATGATATAATCCATATAACGAGTCGACATTTAACGTTTTACGTGTATATCTGGATTTAGTGTTTTTCACATTGGTGTTATGAAATACACGTGCATTTCGTGTTTTTCAGTTTAATCGCACAAAGAAATCATTTTCTCATAAACATTCTTTTCATAAAACTGTCAGAAGTCAAATAATAAAAAGGCCAATAAAACCAATTGGAATTTATTCCGAGGCTTGACATTTAGAGGTTTTCTTTTTATGATTATCCATAATAAACAATGTTAAATGACAAGGTAAATAACTGCGTAACTGCTTGTCATTAAAGCCTACAAATAAATATTTACACTTTAGGTATCAAGATTCAAAACTTAAAAAATAGAAAAAATTGGTTCAGCAGTTTTATTCCAAATGGTTTGCGAATAATCCAACGACATACACATATGGAGTTAATGGTGCGTTTTCATTGACCGGCAGTATATAGTATATACGTGTGGCTTCATATATGTGAACCAAGTAATACATAACACACATATACAACATGGCGTCTTCGCTCGTGATTATATTAGCGGTTTCATTGACAACTTTAACCGTAACATTGCTAGGTGTGGGTCATCTGTTAAGCCGCCCGCCCATGGATAAAGATGACCAATGTCCATGTAGTGAGGCGAGATTCTGCAACAGGATTACGGACACAACCAGGAAAGAGGTATGTCTGTTCTTCTTCTTCTTCTTCTTCTTGGGAATTAGGAATGAATGAATACATAAATAAATGGTGTTTAGCCCATAAACACATTACTGTTTTGAGAGCCACCCCAGAGGTAAAGAGGAAACGGATACATACGAATCCGGGAACCCTGCCCTTTCTAAGTAACGAATATATTTTCCTGTAGTTATTTAACGGGCTAGGACCAACCAGTCTACGTCCCCATCCGACAAACAAGGCTAACGGAAAGTGTTTTTCCCAAGAACTCGATGGTGCCAGTAAGGTATTACCCCGGGTTAACGGAAACGAATTGAGATCCGACGGCTTGACGGCACATATGGTGATATTTAGCACCCCTCCCAAAAAAGAGGAAGAACACCATTCTTACCCTCGAATATTCCTCTTCCCAATGAACACGCCTAAGAAGATCCAGAGGCGTTCCATAAGTGTTATCTCATTCTGTTCTGCAGACACACATCCTAGTGCATCGGCAGAAAAAAAACAACATAAAAAACCAATTTACCCTGAGCTGTCGTTCCTGACCGTTCCTTGCATTAAATACATTTTACTGACAATGAGAACAAGGAACGACCACCCTGGTAAACTGAAAAATGGTTAGTTGACACGGGTATCATCATGTCAGTTGTTTACATCTGTAATAAGTTCATTGTTCTTCCGGCTCATACGGAATGACTAAAATACTTGTGTCGACTGTCATGTGCTTATTTCAGCAAATGCAATCTACTATGAAGTTTGAAGACAAGGGGAGCAATCCATCATGAATTATGGAGCAGACTTTTTTAATTGTTGAAGTTTATGAAAAAGGGCAAAACTCTGCATTGGATAATTGGTAAGAAAGAACTGTATACAGTTTCATGACATTAGGTCAATATTTGCCAAGTTATGAGCTAGGTTAGGACACAGGTTAAATATTTATGAAAAGGGGAATAACTCTGCAGAGTTACTGGGCATGTCAATGTCATTGACTTAATTGATAAAGAAGATCTAATCTGTATAACGTTTTATGACCATAGGTCAATATTTTGGCAAGCTATGAGCCAGGTTAAAGTTGTATGAAAAGGGCATTACGCTGCCAACATGAAAGTCGGAGTTATTGGACATGCATACAGTCATTGGGGTAAGATGAAGAAAGATAACTGTGAAGTTTCATGAACATCTGTAAACTACTTTTCAAGTTAAGACCAGTTATGAGCTTGGTTAGGTTGCATGTTAAAACTTTAAAAAAAGGGCATAACTATGCCGAAATGAAAGTCAGAGTTATTGCATATGTGTACGACATGTCGTTGCGTATGTGAAGATTCATGAACATAAGGCAAATACCTTTCAAGGTATGGCCAGTGTTAGGTTAAAGGTTAAAGTGTGACGGACGACGGATGGACGACGACGGACAAATATTGATGCCTTAGTGCCTGCCATGCTGTGTAGACTGCAAAATAAAGGAACGACACTATAATGCGTTCTTTCTAGATGTTTAATTCGTTCTCAACTCAACAAGTACGGATCTGAAAGGCTTGCATATATATATAGAGGATCTTAAATGAGTACTCATTCATTATTGAATGTATTAAACGAGTTGGCAAAAAGTTATAATGCGAGGCTCTTGCCGAGCATTATATCATTTTTGCTAACGAGTTTAATAAATTCAATAATGAATGAGAACGAATGTTAGATTCTGATTTTCTGATTATTTTTAGATTTTGACAAACGGTGCTTTTTGTTCCTTTGTGATCACATTTATGGTCAGACCCTCGAGAACATGATTTAAAACAGATTCCTCATCAACCTAAATTTGACTCTGTTGGCAAAAAAAATAATAAAAATAAATAAAATAAAATAAAAAAATAGATGTGACGCTTCGTCAGGAGCAAGTTCCGTCGGTGTGTTCTTGGGCAAGACACTTTTCCTTAGCCTCGTCCGTCGGATGGGGACGTAAACCGGGCGGTCCCATGTATCGGTCTATCCACCGAGCACGTTAAAGAACCATAGGAATCTATTCGATAATAAGAGTAGGGCAGGTTCCCGGATTCCTATGTATCCTTCCCCTCTCTCTGGGGCGGCTCTAAATAACCTATACTGTGTTGATGAGCCGTTAAACAACATTCAATCCAATTCGTCAGGAGCAGCGGAAAATATGCTGCACAGGCACACACACTAGCACACTGTTCAGTGCAATTTGATGATTTGATTCTAAGTAGACAGTGTTTGACCCTCTGTATCGCGGCGGTGTCTTCAGCAGTACAGCATTCCCCTACCACACGGGAGCTCGTGGGTTTAATGCCTGGTCGGGTAACAACACAGATTTCTTAAACAATGCACTCGTAGATGTAGCTTCTTTGGGACCCACTACCCTATTTCCTGACCTTGAATACTCGTGGCCTACAGCTGAAGGAGGTAGATACAAATAATTCCTCTTTTCTTTTTTTTACAGGACTCGCCATTACATACATTGAGTTACATCTTAATCTAATATATTGATTTATCCTTTGCAGGTTCAAAATTTACAGCATTTTAAAAAGAGATCACAGAAAATTTCACGTGGATATAAGATGTCCATCTAGTTCTGCCTCATTTTAGACATCATGGTTCAAATCACCACGGGGTTAGATAGATGTCACGCAAACATGAAATTTAAAAAGTGTCAACCTGATAAATATTTGTTAATTGTGTTTAAAATTGCAAGTATTGGATCAATGAAGAATTTAAGCATAACTTGTCTACCTGTTGTAAATTGTGTTTATCTCTATGCCACGAACAAAAAATTTACAATGTGACCCTATTGCAAACTTTTGTGGTGTGACGTTCAGCATATAAATAGTACTTATAATACTTCATGTCAATCCCCCATGTTAAATATTATGTGACATGGGAGTGTTTACTTGCGCCTTAGGTGTGTATCTACTATAGAGCTACGACGCGACACCCTAGGTTGGTATCCGAATCGACCGCCATCCGCACTTACCACGAAGCCCAACTCACTGAACTGCCAATTCCGGTTATCGTGTTTGACGTTTATTTCATCAGTTGTATTCATGAGTAGGGCGGAGCTAAGTTTCCAAATACGGAACGGATAGAGTTGCGCTAAAATATTCAAGAAAAACAAAAGTCGGTTGAAAATGTGACGTTACTAAAATGCATATATCGGCGAGATTTCTACTCTTTGGTGAGCTTTATGCATGCTGGTGTGGTCTTTAAGGTTTGGTCTATTGAAATATGTATGCATTGAGTGATGTCTTCAGAAACCTCTCCGGCAAAATGCGGATGGAGGTCGATCCGGATAACGACCTACTCTATAATGAAATCGCATCGTACCTCTATGGTATGTAGACACCATAAGAGCTGTGATTCTTGCAGGTTCTTACGCCTTAAATAATGTTCAATGTCTTACTCTCAGATATTTGTGTTTTCCTTTAAACCCAAACACGCTGAGTGGCGGTTTTACAACTGGGACAAACTGACGACAGTGGTGATGGTTGGTTATGTAGATATGGACCTGGTCTGCACGGCCCACGAGTACGGTGCACGAGTTATAACTATAGGTACAGTGAATACATATATATTTTATGCCCAAAATAAGAATATGGCCAGTTTCGGAAATGCTTAAAGATGCGCAAAGTAAGAATTTTTAAAATGCGCGGCATTATCGGAATTCTCAAAATGCGGGATTCAATTCAGGAATCGCCCGTGAGTAAACTAGGAATTTAGACAAAGTAGGAATATTTTAGGTATCGTCCGTGCGCAAAGCGGAAATTAGGACAAAGTAGGAATATTTGGTTCTGTTTGTTAATTACATTACTGACGGGAAGGGCCTTCATTAATGCTGGAAGAACTTGTGGCTCAAACCTTAAGCTTGTATATAAAAGAATAGCAATAACGTACGTTTAAAGTGCAAATGAAAAATATGCATACAATGTATATTGTACATTTGTATATTTATTTTTAATCAATTTGCGGGGATTTCCTTTGCTTTAAACACTATTTTGGCAATATGCCATATATTTAAAAAGGCATGATGACGTCATCGTTCCAAAATGACAGCCTCCGTTTATGTTTCTTTGCAAATTATCATTCGGTACCACCCAAGGTGGCAAATTCTTATTATGATTTTTGATACTGGTGATATCCCTAGATACCATTTAACCCTGATAGACTTTTAGTTTTAGCAGCTTATGTCATGAAAACAGCCAATATTTGGAGCCACTCCGTTTTATCAAAATATCCATTATAGAACGAATAGACGACAGAACGAAAAGATACGACAAATGCATCGTGAAAAGACGACAAAAGGCCACACGAAATAACGAAAAGAGATAATATCAAATAGCGTCTTTTCGCGGCTGAAGTGTCGTCTTTTCGTTTTTTCGCGTGGCGTTCTGTAATCTTTTCGCCCACGAAATGTCGTCTTTTCGTTCTGTCGTCTTTTCGTCCTGTCTTCTTTCGTTCTATCGTCTTTTCGCTGCGAAATAACGAAAAGACGAAAAGACAAATGGCATAAATCAGCCACCATATTTCCAGACAGTAGCTTGACACTTGGCTCGTTCACAGTGCTTTGTTAAAAGGACAAACGGCAATCTTGAAGGTATTATCAGGCATTAAAAGCCTCCCGATTTATTAATCTAATATCATTTTGACTTTTAAACTGCTTACGTATAATTTAATAAAAAAGAGAATTTTCAATTTGTCTTCATCATTGTACCATAGGTTTAAATATATGAGCCGAAACACGCGAAAACGACCCTTCAGACAAAAGGTTGAGGCTATGTTTTTGATGTTAAGAAACACGGTGATTTTCTCTTTAAAAAGCTCTTTATTTTATGTTGATATCTTAACTAAAAATGTTTTTTTCTCAATTTGAAATTAAAGATTGTACTCACAATTTGACTTGACGTCGACGTCTTCGAGACGTCGTTGATTAAATAACAGCAAAAAATAAAAACAATTTATTCACAGAAGCAAACCCAAACTTTTGTTTTGGATACTGTTAAATGTTTCGAATTAGTGCAGCTTTTGATGTTCCGAATTCTAAATATGCCAGCTAAAATGATTTTGACACATCGTGTTTGACTAGCCTTACCACTACAAATGTATTTTGGAAAATGATATTCAGTTAAAAGGAGGTGATTTAGGATTAACCATGTTTCATTTTATTATAGAGGAACATCTGCAGTAAATGGGTCAAATGTTTTTTATATTATTGCCTACCATTTTTAAGCAGTTTATATCTTAAGGACATATTTCGAGCCTATTGTATTTGGGGTGGGGGTGGGGATTTCGAGTTTCGAGCCTATTGTATTTGGGGGTGGGGGAGGGGTGAGGGCATATTCAATTGGGGGGGGGGGGCATTTCGAGCCTATTGTACTTGGAGGGTGGGGGGGATGGGGGGTGTAGGGGAGGTGAGGGCATATTCAATTTTGATTCAGATTAAGATGGCCCACCCAATAAAGCCTTTTTGTGTGCAGTAAAAACAGAAAGTTGTTCATTTTATGCTTTGCTATCATTCTTGTTCTAGAAACAATAAAGAAATATTAGACAAGTTTTGTATTTAAACTAGCTAAATTATGAATATGCTTTCCTAAATTACAAAGTTGTGTTTAGTTTTTCTTACCCGAGACAATATCTAATATAGCCGTGTAACACAAAGAAAAAAACTATATGCGGACCTCAATTTATATAACTGAGTTTATCGCTCATGGAGCATGAACACGATTCTCATGCTTTTTCAATGACCAAGCAGCGATGGGAAATATTAGAATATTTGTCCTTTTAATAAGCGGGCTTCGATTCCTGTTATGTGATTTATCAGCACATCTCAAAAGCAGGGTAACATATATGTAACACTTTAAACAAAAAATAAATATTTTACAAGCTATTGGTCAAAACATAATACTTATCGCACAACTATTCTAAGATATATTTGAAATAAGAAAATTAGTTAAGATACAAAAGTGAGTAATTAGAAATTTTGTTTAGTGTATCTGTTATACTCAATGTGAGAATATGGACGATTCCGGAACTGCTCTGCGCAAAGTAAGAATTCTTAAAATGCCCGACGTTTCCGGAATTGCGCAAGGGGTTAATCGATATAAAAGTGTCTACGCTATTTGAGAATCTTTTGTGCAAAGTACGAATTTTTTTTTGGATTTGAAAAGGAATACAGTGTTTTGAAACCTATTTATACCCGTCTGTTATGAATTGAGAAATATACATAAAAAAATCTGAAAAATCTAAGTAAAATGTATAATGGGGGAGCGGGAGAATTCAAGTGAAATACATGACAGTGTTATGGTTCTTGTCATATCCCAGTGTGTAATGACAACGAATATGTGTGCCAAGTTTAAAAGCTTTCCGACAATTGAGAAATGAGGAAAAACACAAACTTTAACCAAAACGTGTAGACGGACATACGGACGGATGGATGGACGGACGGACGGACGGACGGACAGACATACATACAGACAGAAAGAAGGATGGACCGACGGAAATCGCCAAACTATCGACCTGGAATTGCTACGCAATCTGGCAAAAAATAAAAAAAATAAACGCAACGCAGACAATAATATTTCTAATAACGGGTCAAATTGGGCATTCCATATAAAATTATAATATATTTTAGAGATTTTCCTACGATTTTTTTATATAAACATTGGATCCTGGTTCGTGTGCCATATTCCTTCGTATGTACTTGTATATATAAAATAAGTCAATATTGAACATCTGCCAAATAACAAACACACCAGTTGCTCAATAAATGCATCAGGTGTTATGCCACTACTACTAATAATTGCATTTGCATTTTTTAATCATATCTATTAAAGTAATATACTTTAATATATTTAATGTCAAATTGTATTATTGTCCAGAACACCTGTCTCTTTGCCAAATGTACTAAAACAATCATTTATACAGACCAGTTTATGGTATTGCTAGTAATAACATTTCATATTTGAATGATACTTAATAAATACTGGATATAGAGGATATAAACCATTGTTGCATCACGCGTATACTTACACTTTCAACATACGTTATTGCTTTTTTATTTTAGGTTTGAGCCACACGTTCTTCCGGCATTAATGAAGGCCTTTGCCGTCAGTATTATAATTAACAACTAGAATCAAAATATTCCTACTTTGTCCAAATTTCTACTCTGCGCACGGACGATTTGGAATTGAATCGCGCATTTTGAGAATTCCGATAATGCCACGCATTTTAAAACTTTTTACTTTGCGCAGAGCAATTCCGGAATAGTCCATAGTCTCGTTTTGCGTATAACATATATACCGACTTCTTGCATGTTTTTTCCTCCGGAAAGAATCCATTTTTCAGCGATTTTTCCGCAGAATGAAAGTGTTTCACTTAATTTTGTGAAACAGTTAAAGACTATGAAACTTGAACTTATTGTAAGCCAAACAAAATTTATTAATAATAAAAGCATCCTGCATCAAATTCCATATTATTATTTTTTGCAAAAATGAACTTCAGTTTTCAGCAGTATTAATTATCGTTGGAGAGTTTGACACAAAATTGTGTTCGAAATAAATATCCTACTTGATAACTGGTGGAAATAGTAAGAATATTCGTCATATTTAATATCAAAACAAAAATATTTTTCAAAAACACAGCAATCTACTTTTTTTTTATATAAAATTATTCCAGTTTTTATTCATTTTTTGATAAAAATCCAAAGTTTTCGCCCAAAATCTTGTAGTAAAAATAAAGCAATCGCTACAGACCTTTTGTTTACTATAAGATAAAGTATTTAGAATAATTTAATATCATGAACATGGTTTAAAATGCATCGAATGATTTTTTTAAAAACTTATTCAATTTTCAGCGATATTTTTTTAAATATTTAACTGTTTTGCCCAAAATCAAGACATAAGCGGTCGCTCTTAGAAGTCTTTCAGGGAGAATATATATGTTAGATATCACATATTTCAAAAAACCTCTCTAGAATTTGCCCCAGAGATGGTACAGACCAACCTCCTGGCATATGGAATAATCTCCTTTAGTTTTCATGGTATTTTGATAATTATATCAGCTCTTTTAAACGTTTTTGCAAGCCCTTTTAAATAAATGTTGTTTGAAAATAGTGCATCAACACCTTTAAGAATTCTTACTTTTTCGCAGAGCAGTTCTGAAATCTTCCATATTCTCACATTGCGTATTAACTCGGTTTGATGACCGATGCCTAGACGATCACTTTAAAGGGACACATGGCACTCTTGAAGTGTTTATCAAAAATTGAAATTAGCGTCTCAATTTATTTATCTAGTATCATTTTGACTTTAAACCTGCTTGCATATAATTAAATAAAATTTAGAATTTTCTTATTTTTGTCTTATTCTACCAAAAGTTTAAAGTTATTAATGGTGCATTATTATTAAGAGTTAATAATATGCAAAAACAATTTGTGTTATACTATTCTTATAATTAATATTAATGATTGAACAAATGCAAGTTATGTAGAAAAACTAACGGGACGCCTTGAGTTTTTAAAAAATCAAGATTGCCATGTGTCCCTTAAATTATTTGTTTATGGTGTTTGACCGTCGGTATTAATGACGGAAACTTCAGACGTTATCCGAGGTTATCCTAGACGTTAATTAGTGTTAGGCGTTATGATAATTTGTAGGTTGACTAGAATTGCCGAGATCATCGCTTATTAGCTAGCCGAGTTGTCGTTCTTAGTATCCAAAGGCTGCAGGTTCGAATTCTGTAGGAATTTTCTATCATACGTTACATACTATTTCTCAAAATGTTCATGTATTTGTTTGAATATTTATAACAGACTTTTAAATACATAGGAAGCTTATTCTTATACAATTATAAACTTGCCTCGATTGATGTAACGTATACACTACTTGTATTTGAAGCACTATTCTGAAGTTGTCATCCTGACTTGTACGAAGTTACGTGGTCGCATTCGTTGCTTGAGAAGAATTTGCAACATGTGCTCGGTGCATATTTTTTATTTCTATGTAAATTATGGATAGTCCTGGTTTGTGTTCATTTCTGCTGGCGCGGTATGACATTTTTGTGTAAGCACCATACAATCCAATTCAGTCACAATCTCTACACAGAGTTGTCGTTCCTTGCATCTACATACACCGTCATATAGTGACCCTGGTGGAGATTGATTCAGTCCATCTAAAGTCGTCGTTTTATACGTCAACAGGTGGGTTTACAGGTAAAGGAAAAAGGCTGATCTGAAAATTGTGGATTAACATCTTAAAAATCTTAAAAAAGCAAAGCAAACACACACACACACACACACGCACTCACGAGCATCGTAAGTTATAGCAGTCTGTGTTATAAATGTCTTAATATCTTAATGACTTGTTTTTCAACATAACTTTGAAAGTAAAACCTTTTCTTTAGGAAACGTGGACACGTCTGTCCTTCCAAATTTGTCTGCACGAGCGCAATGGATAGACGGCCAGCTGGACATCGTTAAGAAGTACTACCTTGACGGTGTCAACTTTGACTACGAGAACGCCATCTTGGATAGCCAAACGGACCTCAGAGATGGGTACACCCAGCTGGTGGCGGAAACCAAGAAGGCTTTCACAGACTACTTTCCATCCCTTATGGTCGGTTAACTATCATGCTGCACTTCCGTTCAAGTTTTTGTTTCATATGTACAAAGGCCGGCCTTTACTATCCGTAATTTCACTGACTTTGTTAAAGGGAGTACATCATGATTTTTCTAGAAATATCTTAAATTATAAAAATGTTCCAATTCATGATAAAACACTTATATCCATCAAAATATGATGTTGGAACCATGTTGTTAAGGTTTAAACTTTGAATACACCATATAGCTAGGGCGGAATCGGGCATAAAATGCTGAAATTAACCCTGGTGCGTAACCTAGGATAGCATCTATTGCTGTACAGGATGAATTTCCTTGTAACTAAGGGGTCATTTTTAGGATCATTCATTATGTTTAGGCGCTTTAAAATAGAAAATATCATTATTTGTCAATTTTAAGTCGGACCCCTAGACCCCTTTGAAAAGCCTGATATGCTCTGATTAACTTGTTTCCTCACATCAAGCTGATGTTATATCAACGAAATGCATTTGAAATAAGGGTTTACTTTCCGTTAACACGCATGTTTCGATTATATTGGGACAGTGACATCAAAAAGTAATAATAATAATAATAATAATAAATAAGTAAATGAATATTTATTTCATCTTAGATATATTTGCATCTATAAATATAATTTTTCGTCTAGGTGAGCGTAGACGTCGCCTGGTCACCTGACTGTATCGATCTTCGTTGCTATGACTACCTTGGTTTGTCGAAAAACTCCGATTTTCTGTTTGTGATGGCTTATGATGAGCAGAGTCAGATACGAGGCAAATGTATCGCGGGTGCGAACAGTGCATTCCAGCGCGCATCGTCTGGTATGTATCAACAAAAAAATGTAGCATACAGGTGCGGATCCTAGAGGAGAGGCGTAACCGGGGTACAACCCAGAAAATCATGTCGGTGCTAAATAACAGTTGCCCAAGCTGCACAGCTGATGAAAACGTATTGTGCTTTGTCTTGAAAACCGTACTGGCATCTCAGTATGCGCTTGCGTTATAAATGGGCTGTTTTGCTTATCTTTTCGTCCAATCGGTACTCCCCTTAACTCATATCCTGGGTCGACACCTGTAATAGCATTACATTGCGGTTTCAATCAATTCATAAATTAATGATTTCTAATTCATGTAATATAAGTATAAGTACACCTAGGTTGTGACCTACATAAATAAATGATATATCGTGACCTGCGCACTCTTAACGACATACATTGAGACCCATAATCTATAAACGATATATATCGTGACACACACAATCCAAACGAGTACATCGTTACTAAAACATTCTAAACGATAAGACTATATAAACGGTATATATCTAGACCCACATACTCTAAACGATATTCATCGTGACAAACACACTCTAAACGATATCTCGTGACAAACACAATCTAAACGATATCATCATGACTCACACACTATAAACGATATATCGTGATCCACACACTCTAAACGATATGCATCGTGACACAGACATTCTCAAAATAATATATACTACTTGATGCTTAAACTCCATAATCAATGTGGACTTTCCGACACGTTTTTAATATTTAAGAAATATTATTGATATTCTTAAAGAGCAAGAACAGTTTGGAGCTTGTAAAACGAGTATTATTATAAAAAGACATTATGCCTATTTACATTTTATACGTTAGGTATTGACGGATATTTAGACATCGGTGTACCACGTGACAAGCTTGTTCTGGGAGTACCATGGTACGGTTACTATTATCCGTGTCTTTCAGTGTCTGGGGTAAGTAGGCCTTCTACATATCTGAAACCGCATTTTGCGTGTATTGAACTTGGACATCATGCTCTTTTATTGGGTTATTTCGGATATGATTGTGTTCGCCGCCTCTCGCCCCTTATCCCATTATTCAAGACCACAGTTTCGACCATGTGATCTACCACACACCTGACGTTGCAATCTGCCATATCACTGACGATACAGTCTGTCACACAATTGACGATACAGTCTGTCACACAATTGACGATACAGTCTGTCACTCAATTGACGATGCAATCTGCCACACTCCTGACGATGCAACCTACCACACTCATGACGATCCAATACACCACACTCCAGACCATCCAATCTACCACAATCCTGATGATCCAATCTGCCACAATCCTGACGATCCAGTATGTCATACTCCCGACGATCCAATCTGCCACAATCCTGACGATCCAGTATGTCATACTCCTGACGATCCAGTCTACCACAATCCTGACGATCCAATCTACCACACTCCTGACGATCCAATCTACCACACTCCTGACGATTCAATCTACCACACTCCTGACGATCCAATCTGCCACAATCCTGACGATCCAATCTGCCACAATCATGACGATCCAGTATGCCATACTCCTGACGATCCAATCTACCACACTCCTGCGATACCACCTGTCACACTCCTGACGATTCACTCTTGACGATGCAATCTGCCGCACCCTTGACGATCCATTCTGCCACACCCATGACGATCCAATCTGCGACACTCTAACACACTCCTGATTATCCAATCTGCGTTTTCATCGTAGAATATATCAATCCAAGGAAGATAACACAAGCCAAATACATGTCCAGGCTACAACAAGAGTCACGTCCCTGCGACCAATGTGTCAGTACTTATCACAGTCGATATCTTTCATTATTATTTGGCTTTATTTTTCGAATGTACCACATAAAGTATAGAAATCGTGGTGTTTTGAATCTTGCAAAAACGAATATTTGAGTTGGGCAAAAATCAAAATTGTTAATGTTATGCCTTGCAACACGTCACACATTGTTTAAAGAACCTAACCCGCCAAATAACTATAAAGTTTATCAAAACACTATCATTAGTGTATACATTACTGGTTCTCCCCAGGAATAAGTGGGCGGTAGGCCTCCACCACAAAACATCGACCATCATACATAGTCTAAAATGTGCTGAAAAATGACGTTAAACGACAAACAAACACATCAAGCATCTTCTTGAAGTCTTGCCAGACAAAATGCATAGCGGTGCAGCCCTTTCCGTTGGATGCAATTCCAGTTTTATCCAGTTCTAATCCAGTCCTCGTGTATTAGATGTTTTTTGTTTTTTTCAGGACAACGAGTGTGCGATACGCCAGGTGCCGTTTCGCGGCGTAAATTGCAGCGATGCCGCCGGGAAACAACTCACTTATTCACGTATTTTACAGCTTCTTAAGAACTCCTCATCTGGTAGAATATTCGATGCGGAGACTCTCTCGCCATATTTCAATTACCGAGTAGGTCATTTTTTCGAAAGTCAATTTACTTCTCTCGCAAACAATTTCCAGCAGCTGTCCAAATCGAAATTACTTGGCCAATATTCGTCTTTTTTATGTGTATACAGGCCAAAGGCCATACTAGCTCATAATTCAATTTCATGTGTATTTTGCTTGGGATGGCCTCTATTTAAAGGCATAATATGCTTATTAACACATAAACTGAAACAGCTGACGAAGCACGCGGAAGTGTTACAATTTAGAGAATTACGATAACAAATGAACTGAATAAAATTAAACTGTACACACTATGCCGAATAAATATGTGTGTACTAATTACGCTGTATCCCTACACGATGCTAAGCACAACACAGGAAGTGAGCAGATCCAAATGGTTTATTTATACCACAATAGCCTAAATACACACTATGCATCGTGTAATACCCGAGGATATACACAGCATATGCTAGTTATTGTGGTATAAATACAATAGAGCATGAGTCTTGCACGTGTACGGACACGCTCGTGCATTATCACCCCGTACACGTGCAAAACTCATGCTCTATTATATACTTATAGCACAGGTAATGTTTATGTAAACACAAGAGTTAACAATTCAGCGTTCCTTTTTTCTATTAACGGCTGGGTACATCGGGGGGATTTAATGCAAAATTGACGGTAATATTATACGCAAATACTTGACACAAAGTCTCTATCATCTCCGTTAAGGTTAACAATAAGCATATTCTGACTTTTAGTTTATAATTTTCGTCTTTGTCCAAATACTGAGGTCCCAAAGACAACGCGAACATTGCAAAGATGTAATCTGTGCAACTACTTTCACGAACAGGCTCAATAAAACTCGAACAGGCTCAATAAAACTGAGTCTGTTACATTTCTCTCCTGTTTGTGTTTGTTGTTTCCAAGGGATCACCTTTAAAGTACATTTATTAATTTAATATATACTTGACACAATCTCTAAGTACCCAGTTATATAATTCTTATAATTTATTTCTAAGAAAATTCTACTTTAACGCTTTAAGCCTTTCGCCGCAAAATTTTAAATATCGTCTGCTAAAATTTAAATTCAAACCTTCCAGTGATATTATGTATATAAAGTGTTATGGAAAATATTCTTAATAAATGGTTAGAGTGTAAACCCTTATCAGTATGCTCATTATGGACAGGCTGATCTGGGTTTACATTGGTCGCAACAATCAATGTCTTCGACTGTGGCAGCGAAAGGGTTAAGATATATTCACTGCAAAATAACGAGTTTAAATCGCCTGCTCTCATCAGAACAGACGATTTAAAGTCGTTATTTTGCAGTTTAGTTGTATGTCCGAATACAGCGGGACTTAAAGTGACGTAACAATGAAAATATTATTTACATATTCCTAGGTGAATAATTAACTTTGACTAGTATATTTCTCTCTGTATCCGCGATAAAAGCAGATGTAAAAGTTGAACAGGAAATGTAGCATTCAAGGACCACAGTCAACCAAAAACACGCACATATGTTGAGAAACAAACAACAACTACAAAGATGGATAGAATGCAAGATATGACATCACAAACATAAACCAGTTGACAATAGGGTTACCGCCATTGAACAGTCAGTGTAAAAAAGGCCGCTGTGGGGTTTAAACCAGGTTCTAGGTGCACCAAAGCGCACTCTTACTCTATTGTCATCCCAATAAAACGGGACAGTGTGAATAAAGATATCTCCGCCAGGTTATATTCCCTGTGGGGTTTAAACCAGGTTCTAGGGTGCACCAAACCCCACTCTTACTCTATTGTCATCCCAATAAAACGGGACAGTGTGAATAAAGATATCTCCGCCAGGTTATATTCCCTAACAAACAAGCATCATTAACAGGCGATACATAAATGATCATGTGTATATGAATATAAAACTTAAACGCCTAGAAAGCCACAAAGCAAGTACTCACTGAAAAACAGAATTTCACCACACTGTTCATAGGCGCTATTATTTTAGTTAAAATGTTTTGTTTGTTGTTACCATCAGAAAAGATAAGTTTCAACAATAAAGGTATACACAATTAAGGATAATTCAAGCTCCACTTTATTGTTTATATAATTAGAAACTGTCTCGTTCGTTTGGGTATGAGTCTAACACGGTTCTATTTGTTTCATCGTTGTTAACATGTAAGTATGAATTCTGTTGCAACGCCAGTTTTATGTAGAGCTATACCGAGTGCTCAATATGAAATTTGTTCTTTCTTTATACATATATATGTTTCGACCTCGTCACCCTTACCTCCACCTCCTCCAGTCGTATATCCATAACGACTGCCATGACGACCAAAGACAAAAACAGAGCAATATTAACTCATCTAAATCCGTTGGTTTAGATTAACCACTAAAGCCAGTTACATGATGCGTCGCTAGGTCCTCGCGTACCTCTAAGAGTTATGTTATGCGTGCTAAACCTTCGCCTCTCACCGCTGCGGATTCGAATCCAACTGGGAGCTCGACTTGTAAGTGAGGATTTTTACGGGTGGCGGGAGGTGTACAGTACTGGTTCTACCCTTAAAAAGTTGATGGTCTGCCTAAATCACAAAAACAAATCGACCGTCATATATAACCTCACATGTGTTGAAAATGATGTAAACATAAAATATGTTATGCGTGGACATGTTCTCGTGCTCAAGTATGTATTCCGTCGCTAGGTCCTCATGTCTCTATACCAGTTTTGTTATGCGTTGCTAGGTCTTTGTTGTGTCCCTATACCAGATATGTTATGCGTCGCTAGGTTATGGTGGCTCTATACCAATTATATTACGCGTCGCTAGGTTCTCGTGTTACCATACCAGTTATGCTATGCGTCGCTAGGTCCTCGTATCTCTATACCAGTTAGAACCAGGCTCTAACTAGATCATCGTGTCTCTCTACCAAGTATAGTATGCGTCACTAGGTCCTCGTGTCTCTATGAGCTATGTTATGCATCGCTAGGGTCTACCGGTTATGTAATGCGTCGCTTGGTCTACCAGTTATGTTATGCGTCGCTTGGTCTATCAGTTATGTTATGCGTAGATTTGTCTACCAGTTATGTTATGCGTCGCTTGTTCTACCAGTTATGCTATGCGTCGCTTGGTCTACCAGTTATGTTATGCGTCGCTTGGTCTATCAGTTATGTTATGCGTAGCTTTGTCTACCAGTTATGTTATGCGTCGCTTGTTCTACCAGTTATGTTATGCGTCGCTTGGTCTACCAGTTATGTTATGCGTCGCTTGGTCTACCAGTTATGTTATGCGTCGCTTGTTCTGCCAGTTATGCTATGCGTCGTTTGGTCTACCAGTTATGTTATGCGTCGCTTGTTCTACCAGTTATGCTATGCATCGCTTGGTCTACCAGTTATGTTATGCGTCGCTAGGTCTATCAGTTATGTTATGCGTAGCTTGTTCTACCAGTTATGCTATGCGTCGTTAGGTCTACCAGTTATGTTATTCGTTGCTTGGTCTACCAGTTATGTTATGCGTCGCTAGGTCTACCGGCTATTTTAAACGTCTCTATGCCCTCGTGTATTCTTCTTTCTTAAGTGCGCAATTGATATACGAGAATTAATTAACAAGTAAAACGTCAAAGGCAGTTGTCACTTTAAATGTTCAAGTTCTGCTTTTCTGTATCCTTATAGTCCTGAAGCAAATAAATAAGTACATAATACTGTCAATTTCTAGCATCTACAAATGGCAAGGGATTTAGTTTTATTAATACATTAATTTGTGAGGGAAAAAAAGGCGTTCAATTTCGAATACAATTAATTTTTCACGTAGGCGGAGCTACTGCTCACGCATCCAATGTGTCTCATTGAGATGCTATTCCACTATATAAACAACAACCGACACCAAAAAACAAAACACAAACCAACAACAAACAAACAAACAACAAACAAACAAAACAAACCCGGATGGTACGTGTCTCTCTTGAACATTTATTTGAGGGGCGTCCGTGGCCGAGTGGTTAACGTCTCTGACTTGAATCACTTGCCCCTCACCGCTGTAGGTTCGATTCCTCAGGGGCCTTTATGTGAGGAAACTATCCAGCTGGCTTGCGGAACGTCGGTGGTTCTACCCAGGTGCCCGCCCGTGCACGAAAATTGCCCGGAGGGGCACCTGGGGTCTTCCTCCACCAATGGAAGCTGTAAAGTTGCCATATGACCTTAGCTGTTGGTGCGACTATAACATCCAATTCAATCAATGAACATTTATTTTATCATTATCATTCTCCCAAGGTACGTTTTTGTTGATACTATAGCGAGCGGAAAAGTAATATAAATGTAGGAATTGATTCACATTTTTCGGCCAATAGTGAATGGTAAATTTACCACACAGCGAACGCGCTTCACGGATTTTGCCATTTACTATCGGCGTTTTAAACCGCACACAAATGCCCAAAAAATGCAAGTGACATTTTACGTACATATAAAAGTTGCTTTTACAATGCACTGTGTTTTAGGATTCGTCATCGGAAGTTATTCACCAAATTTGGTACGATGATCCGCAGAGCCTGGGAATCAAGTATGAACTAGCTGTAGACAAGAACATCCGCGGCGTGGGCATGTGGATCGCTGATGATATTGATTACACCAGTCAACTTCCAGACGACATTAAAGCTGCCAAAGATATGTGGGACGCATTTCCCGATTATAAAGGCACTGGATGAATGTATTAGATTGGAATTTTTTGAAAGTGTATTAAGTTGTTCACATTTTAATGGGACATACTGTAATCTGGAAGTAATTATTAACCATTAAAAAATCGCATCATTTTTAAATCACATTACGTGGTCCGAGTATTAACTTCCATACCCCATCCAACCCCTTCTACAAGAAGCGAAAATGAGGTTGGCTGGGATATGAAATAATACCTTAATTTCAGCTTAAACAGTTTGCAGATTTTAAAGCTAACTTAAAAACAGATAATAGGTAATTTTAAACAGGTTTTCGCATTTTTTCACTAAAACGTATATTTAAACGTGTTTTATTGTCGAAACATCCGTTTTAAAATCCTGCTAATATAAGATTTCCAATAGCTTAATGGAATTAAGGTGGGACCACGTAATGAAGTATCATTTTGCCTTTACAACTGCTAATTATATATAATTCGATAACATTTAGGACTTAGGAAGTTATCTTCATTATTTTACCATACGTTTAAATATATTATTGGTGCAAATAATGAACATATAGACTTATGCAAAAACAATTTGCTTTGAGGTGCAAGCGATTCAGGTATTTATTTGTAATGAAACCATAACATTCACAAAAATAAAAATGTATTTTTAAAACCATACACTAGCATCCCCCTAATCAGAATAAGGCGTTTTTTTAAACTATTTATTCATGTATTCATAATTATTCACTGGATAATATTACACTGATGTTCAGAAATATGACCCATTATACATTGATTACTAGTACACGTGTCTCTTGTTTTTCGTAACAATATATAGAGGATATATGTTTGTTTTGAGTGAATATAGGAGTTATTTTCATCGAGAAGTTAGAAAACTAAGCAATCGTGAAAATATTTGTGTTTTCTCACTTCGACATGAATATATATTCACGACAAATCAACAAATATTATATTTATTTATACTTACAACCTGGAAATGACATAATGCGCCAAAACACTGACGTCAATAACGCCAACAACGTAAACAACGTCAACAGTTGCATGACTTCAGTTTGAGTGAAATAATATGAATAAGGCACTGTCTCATAGCTCGCTCAACTCATTAAAAAAACAAAACACTGGAATGCAAATGAAAACAATCATCAGCACATTATGGTTATTATTGCCACCTCAATGAGAGGCGAAGAATACAAAATAATCCTGAAACCCTGCCCTACTCTCACAGTCAGAAATATTGTAATAATTATTTAACATGCGGATAGGATAGCCTTTGATAGTTTGGACCTTATATTTACCATCCCCATCAGACGGACAAAGCCAAGGGAAAATGTCTTGCGCAAGATGCTTGACCTTAAACTTAAGTGATGTTCACGCCCAATATGTTAATGATATGGTAACAGTTTCTTCTCATTAACTTAAATTGTTGGAAAACTTATTGGAATGACCACCAAAATTACATCAGTATTCACATTGACCTTGAAAGTGTAACCATTAATGTGCGACACATAGTCTATTGAAAACACATCTATAGGCAAATTAGGCTGCGTCTCATTATTTCAAGAGCTTATTACGATCTATGAAGATCCCAGCTCTTTACTGGGTAGAAGAAGACGAAGAAGGGTTTAGGAGTATGACTGGACATGAAAACTGCATGACCTTGAACAAAAGACCCCTAAATATGCATGCTACTTACCTAATGGACCGGACAAGAACATTTTTCTTAAGGGCAATTGAAATAAATATTTTTTGTTTGTTTGGTGTGTAACGTCATTTTCAATCACATTTTAGGCTATGTATGACGGTCAACTTTTTTAGTGGTGGAAGCAGACCACTCACTTATTCCTGGGTAGAACATGTAAGACACGTACTGTATACTTCCCGTCGTCCATAAGAATCAACACTTACAAGTCGAGCTCCCAGTGGGATTCGATCCTGCAGGGTTGATATGGTTTCCAATGCAGCGTCTTTACCCTCTCAACCGAGGATGTGATACAAAATATCAAATCATGTCTGGGTAACGTACTTTAACTCACTCACTTCTCACCAATGTAACTAGACGAATGCAGCTCGGATTCGCTTCCCCGTCTCTGCATTGTACGCGAAAAAAGATAGCTTTCTTTGTATATAAAAAATGACGTAATTTTGTACTATTTTGAGATGGTGGTAATCCGACTGATTCTTGACTAAGTAGCTTGTTATGTTTTCGTTTTCAGCGATAATAAAATTCTATTTTTTGCAATGGTCTCTTGTGGAATGACATTATGTCATAACTTAATATCAGTTACTAAATAACTGACCATTGGCCACAATTGATTGTTAGGTACATCACTTATTCCCACTCGTGTATCCATCAACCACAGATAACTGCGCCTCATTAATGGTACATCCAGTCCTTTTTAGTTTGGTTGCAAGTTCAAGCCATCCGTTGCAGGTTATTAATGCTGAGTTCTACATAAACAACCACAAACAATGGAAGACTGACGTATACTATATTCTTTTTTTGGACATTCTTAAACATTCAGGACATCTAAGGCAGAAATGGCACTGAAAAATATAAAAGATATTAAAAACAACAACAAAAAAACCCCACATATTTTCAAAACACAGTTTTATAACCGATTCAGCACACGCTATTGATAGCATTTGTCTAAACCGTCTTAATTTCTGAAACGGTTGTGACACAGCATGGTAGACTTTGAATCTAGAGATCTTACTTGCACCACTGAGTGTTTCAATGTGCCCATGGGAAAGACATTTACTTTCTTATACTTTCTTAGCTTTGTCTTTTTGATGTGGATATAAACTTTTTGAATGGTGTGTTACGTTTACTTCATTTCTGGCACATGTTAGGCTATATATGACTATAATTTCTTTTGTGGTAGAGGCAGACCCATTTTTTTTCTTGGACAGAACCAATACTGTATAACTCCAGCCGTTCGTGGTTATCGACACTTTCTCACTTGACAAGTCAAGCTTACAGTGGGATTCAAAACCTTAGCTGTGAGAGGCGAGACAGTTTTAGACGCAGCTCCTTTACTATCCCG
Organism: Cyrtodaria siliqua; assembly: GCA_037043455.1. NCBI lineage: Eukaryota > Metazoa > Mollusca > Bivalvia > Adapedonta > Hiatellidae > Cyrtodaria > Cyrtodaria siliqua. The sequence continues at coordinate 39,643 of JAWPHD010002538.1, forward strand.
GCCAAAGATGCGACGGACAAAAAAGGGGGCAGTCTCGTGCATTGAAGTTATATGATTCCTATATATGCTTCTCCTCGGTCAGGGCGGCTCTAAATAACCTTAGATAAAGTGTTGATACGCCATTAAAAATATATGTTCAAGAAGCTACTATTTAACACTGCAAAAAGGAAAATATTTTATCTTTCGACAGGCTATGCAAAACATTAGGCTAGTTTAAAGTGTGTTAAGTCCGAGACACTTCTCGCTAACTTTAAACTAACTAACAAATATTGAATTCAATCCTTTTATGTACTTGGTAACAGTGACCTTGCCAATCTTGCACGCTTTTTTTATAGCAACTTACGACAGTTGGCACGAGAAAAACTAGACGACGTTGCGTTATACAAACAAAACAAGTTTCATTTAAAGCTGTACAGTCCCTATTTTAACTGATAATAACTCATGAATATGAATGAGTCACGTGTGAAGTAGTTTCAAATCGACGAACACCCCAAAAGTCGGTATATAAGGAGAAATCGATACGTAAAATTTCACATTTTTATTTAGCCTTCGTACAGGTAACATCGATAAATATACGGCTCCAGAATATATGTGATAAAAAAATAGTTGCCCGGAACGGGATTTGAACCAAACCCTTTGCACTTGTAAGATTTGGAAGATGTATGCTGAACCTCTAGACCACTGCTATTTATTGGTATTTTGTAGCATTTTTAACACTAATAGGCATTACGTAATAACAAGGGCGCGCACACAAACTCATCAAGCGCTAAATAACAAGTCGATATATGGTTGATTTGAGACGAAGTATTAGTTTCATATTTATAAGATACAGTATTACACCAGGCAATGTTAATTTACACGTGCGACAATATGGACTGCATATGTATTGATCAATCTTTAGTTGCGTTCAAATATGTTAAGTTATTTTGCCTCATAATATATAGTAGTTAGTAAACTATTTTCTCAAGTAGCGTTGTAGTTCAGTGGTTAGAGCACAGGACTTCAAATCAGAAGGTCGTGTGTTCGAGCCCCGAAAGAAGCTAACTTTTTTTTTCGGTAAAAATTACTGTTACCTGTGTATAGGTACGATGTGCACTGGTCGATGTATATACAGTAAATGATTTCATGCGCTATATTTGCTCGCTTAAATACCCGATTTCGACATGAGCTGGTGAACATGAAGTTACAAATAAAGACACGCCTACAAAGAAGAAATCGATTGATATAGGGACTCTGTAGCTTTAAGGTTAATGCAATAGAAATGTAAATATTGGGGTTTGAACGGTGGTAGTGAATGGCAACTTTACCATAAATAGCTTCATGGTAAATTGTCCATTCACTTTGCGTTTTATGGTAAATTTGCCAACCACTCGTTAAAACCCCAGGAATAACGAAAATTAGTGAATATACATTATTTACCTTCACAGGTTAGAGCTAGACTTATATAGAGACTCGATAAAACCTACGGTAAACCCTAAGTCGGATAGAGTCTATGAAGAGAAATCTTCTCTATCGTTACGCTCCCTCCCTTTCGGTCTCATAATAGTGAAGATTTATCTTCATAGCCTCTTTCCATATACTTAGCCGTGAAAGGAAAATAAAACACTATTCATAGTATTTTTCAGTTAATGAAAAGTCTCTAATTAACCAGTGGCAAACTTGTCATATGCAGCGTTCATTTCACCATCTCATTACGCGTTAAAAGGTTGATGCTTGATTCCATGTTTAATGACATCCATTTCTAGATGCATCGATTGACAGACATCATTGGGTACAAAGGACTCAAACAACAGCATGTTTTCCAGCAGAGTATGTGTACTATTAAATGTTAACATTTTAATAGGAAAATAACGGAAGTAGAAAAAATTCACATGTTTCACACTGCGAAGATGTAATATATTTCCATTACTACTGTAGCTGAAGCAATTCGATATCTCATGTAAAAATACGACATGCTGACCCTGGGAAAGGAACAGTGAGTGACATTTTCCTATTAGCCGATCAGCATGCCATCAGCTTGTTTACAATATGTCACTTAACTATTATTACGTGGTCTCTGGGGCATATTGATCAAACTATAATCAGCAAACAATGTTGTATCGCCTCTCTCCTACTGCGTGTTCGAATCCCACTGGGAGCTCGACTTGTCAAGTGAGAAAGTGTCTGTTCTTATGAATGCCGGAAGGCATACAAAACTGTGTCATATATGGCCTAATGAATGAATGAATGGTGTTTTACGGCACGTCGACACAAAAATAGGTCATATTGTAGCAAAAACTGATAAAAGATGAAGAAATGAAGTAGTAAATAAAAATTAATGTAAATGTATAAAGATAAAGCTATTTACAAATAAAGGATGATATGGTAGTAATATAAACTATGTATAAGTGTTAATCAACTAATGCCCGTCAACGGGTGTATAAACAAGTAAATATATATAGGAACATATTATAATTATTTATAAAGTCTGTTTATTATAATGATTTATATAGTCTGATTTCTTTCAGGAAATCTAAAAGAAGACTAAAATCTATAGTAAATCTTTCATAGTATTAACATTGTAGTACCATCAAAGACATGTGCTATAATGACGTAAAACACCATTCAAACAAACACATCGTAACGCAATAACACGTATACAAACTGCAGATTGAATGCCCTGGTTTTGAGCTAAATGGGGATCAAGACAATATTTTCAGTCATCTTCATCTTCATTGATATTGTTTGCTTATTCCCGATCCCAGTAACAACTCGATGTGACAGTGGCTGTGAAAGGGCCATACAACACCATTCATTGTAGTTTCCAGTTCATTAAAATCGATTTCAGAGTCCATTTAGGTGTTAAAAGGTTGATGATTGATTCCATGTTCAATGACATCCGTTTCTAGATGCATCGATTGACAGACAGCATTGGGTACAAAGGACACAAACAACAGCATGTTTTCCAGCAAAAAGTACACATCTATTTATTTCCTTGCGATTTAAACATATTTTATTGCCAATAATGTGTTACATACAGAATATTATCCACATATATACAATAGAAATATTATTATGACAAATGGGTCGGGTAACAAGTTCTACCAACATTAGTTTAAACCCTTCCCAGTTAACATCTTGAAATTGCAAATGCGTATGGCTGAGTGAAAAAAATTACAATAATTACAATGGCAAATAATACATTTAGAGAGAGAGAGATGAATAGTGAACACAACATAAGAGAGAGAGAGAGAGAGAGAGAGAGAGAGAGAGAGAGAGAGAGTTTTCCCCAATCTCTAAGTTCTAATCAGTTAGAAAACATTAACGCTTTTAACAGTGTATACATGTTACATCAATTGATATAGCTCTAAAACTTGAGATATGTAATAACAACAACAACAGCAAACACTATAATGGTAAGAATGTGTCGTAGAATCAGACACCTAGGTAAACCTATGTGTTTCTCGTATATATGTTTGAACTGCTGCGAAGAGGGATTCATTTTCCCTGTCAGTTATCTGTTCACGACCATAAAGGAGTGTGCTTACATTTAACGGGTGTAAATGGCGAGTAGACTGAAACAGATGAAGCCGATAAGCTGAAAATGTGTTACACTGGAGAAAATAGTGTTCAGCATCTTCTACTTCACAGCCGCACTCGCAAGTCGGTGAATCTCGTAAATGGTTTAGGTATAAGTCGTTATTGAGATTGCTACACAAATGCCTCATTCTGGCATGTAAAACAGCAAATACTCTTTGTCCACTTAAGTAGTAAGGTGGCACTTTTGTTCTAGAAAATACAGATGATAGTAGTCTTCTCTTAAAAATTGCGATACTTTCAGAGTTTCGTATCTCTATTGGCAAGTCATTCCATAGTTTAAGAGAGGAAGGAACAAACGAGTTATTGAATATTTCGGTTCTCCTAGCAATAGTGGCATAGTTATCGTTATTTCTGAGATTGTATGCGCTGAAATCTCCAACTAGATTTGGGAAAATGTTTGAAATGTAATTTGGAACGGTTCCATTTTTAACATTATAAACCGAAATAAGTTTTTGCATTTTCCTTCTATCAGAAAGTGAAACCCATCCTATTTCGGATATTAAGCGATGTATGGATACTGATCGGGTTAGACCCGTCACAATACGAGCTGCCTCATATTGTAACTTTTCCAAGCTATCTTTTTCTAGTAAAGTACATCCATCCCAAGTAATGGAAGCATATTCCAGTATTGGGCGCATATAAGACAAGTATATCTGATTAAGTGTTTTGCGCGCTACTTTGTATTTAAGCATTCTCATTAATCCAAGCACTTTTGACGCAGAAGCAACAATATTTACTCCTAGATGTTTATGATTATCAACAAAGGTTAGCGGGACATTGTCTAGATATAAAGTTGGAAGGCGATCATTATTACTTAAGGAAAAGAACATTGCTTCTGTTTTGGCAGGATTAAATTGCACGAGCCATTGCTTTGACCATTCCGTAATCATGAGCAGGTCATGATTAAGAATTCCTTCCATGTCGTTTATACTAGATGTTGAGACTGATAACGAAGTGTCATCAGCAAACAAACGAGTTATACTCAGCATATTTTCGGCAATATCATTTACATATATCAAAAATAAAAGAGGACCCAAGACAGAGCCTTGAGGAACTCCAGCAGTTAGTGTTTTCGATTCGGAGGTTGCAGATCCGACGCGGACTCTTTGAGATCTGTTTGAGAGGTAATCAGATATCCAAGCTAAAATCTTGCCATCGATACCATATGTTTTAGCTTGAACAAAAGACCTTTATGCCAAACACGATCAAATGCTTTAGATATATCATTGAAAACAATGCATGTAAATTGTTTAGCATCGAATGCCTGGCATATATGATGGTACATGTCGATAAGTTGATATGTAGCAGAATGACCAGGGAGAAAACCTGATTGATTCCTAAAGATAAGATCAAACATAAGTAGAAAATTATACACATGTTTAAATACTATTCTTTCCATTACTTTACCAACACAACTTAATAACGCTATAGGTCTATAATTTGTAGGGATACTTGGGTCTGACTTTTTGAAAAGTGCCATGACCATAGCACATTTCCATAAGTCGGGGAAAACGCACTCGTTTAATGATCTGTTAAAAAGAATATGTAGAGGTTTTGAAATTGTATTTGCAGTTTCCTTTAACATCCTATGGCTTATTTCATCCTCCCCACATGCTTTATTTACATTTAAAATCTTGATAATGTCAACTATTTCGGATTCTTCTATATAAATATTTTCTAATTTATTATTGGATTTTGAATGAAAAATAGGTAATTCAACATTAGAATCATCAACTGATGATATTGATACAAAGTAATCATTCAAACATTTCGCTTTTTCTTGGTCAGTTATTGAGTATGACGTTTCGCCATTAGGTAAGTCTGTTTTTAAAGGTGGGATAGTTTCCGAATTTATGTTTGATTTGATGAAATATTTTAAAAGTTTCCAATACTGACGTCTGTCGTTGATATTTGTTTCAGTAATTGTGTGTTCAACATTACTAAAGAAACGTTCTTTAGCGTGGCTTTTTAGATTATTAACTTTGTTTCGTAGCCTTTTGTACGCAGCTATATCAGCCAGAGATTGAGTACGCGTCACTTTAGCTTTCTGACGGTCACGCTGTCTTGACACACGTCTTATTTCGGAATCATACCACGGTTTATCATTTGGGCGAATTGTTACATTTTTTCGATGGAATGCACACATTAATCAATTCAAAAAAGGATTTCGTAAAATGTTCACACGCAACACTGAGCGAATCGTTTTGTAAGAAAGACCAGTCTTTTTGTAGAATATTATCGTTGAGTTTTATGAAATCGGCTTTATTATAGTTCCAGACCCTTCGGGTATAAGTTGATCGAACATTGTAACTATACTGAAACATTAAGTATGTGCCACGGTGGTCGCTTATATCACGTGGTATGTTTAAAATTCCGGAATCTAACGGTTTTAGCGAATCGGAGATAACAATGGGGTCTATCAACGTAGAAGAAAGATCTGTTACTCGAGTTGGTTCAGTTATAATGTTTGTCATATTATTAAGCTGCATTATGTCCTTTAAAAAATGGTCATCAGTGTTTAGTTGGTTCTCGTTGATATCACCAACTAAAATGATGTTATTCGATAATTCGTATGCCTTTTCTAAGCTTATGTTTAAGTTATCCCAAAAAATATTACTCGAATTTGGTTTTCGATAAACTGTACATATTAAAAAATGTTAAGTTTTATCTTTAATTTCAATCCAGAGTGAGCATGGTAGTAAAAATTCAAGTTCTAATACACGTCTTGAAATAATGTTATTCGCAGTATACATTAGTAGTCCGCTAGAAAATGCAGATGTATCTTTTCGGAAAATGTTATTATAACCTTCTATGCATATAACATCATTGGGAACGTTTTCCGATAAGTGGGTCTCTGTAAAACACAAGATATCAAAATCTAATAAATGGTCCTTAATATATTCCATCTTTTTGCGTATACTACGAATATTTAAGTGAAATGTGGAAAGGCTATGTTTTTCGATCGCATTTTCAGGACCTGGGTTCATTTCAACGTCGCCCGACATAATAACTAATAATACCATAACAAAAGAAAATTCCAGGTTTGAGAGTGATTTAGAACCGCCTGCAATAATGGCTATTAGACATCGAAATAACTTCAATATACCTTTAAGTAAGCAACTTATAAAACTGAATGGTTTACGGAGAAAATACATTCTCTTTTCGATCAAGTTAAATTTGTTATTGAATGTGCCTATGGCCATTCTCCAGCAACTCACATCAATACCCATTGTGTTCTACAGTTACAAGTATAATATATATCGTGAATGGCCACTGGCAACTCGAAAAACAAACAAACAAAAACAACACAGTGTATGCTCTCAATAAGCAATTCAACAAAACTAACAATGAATAACTACAATTTACAGTACAATGATTTAGTTCGCATGAGCAATATTGATAATGTGAAAGGCAAACACATGAGCATATGATGATAAATAAAGCACTAATTTTACAACATAACAACCCAATGCGTGCACGCAGAAAACATATATAATTACCTATGAGGGTACAAGACTGTACACAATTTACGCGTAGACGCACTGGGCCGTGATGGTGCAAACTACTCTGATCAAAACATTGAATTGGGGGGGGAGTGAGAGAGTGATAGTATATAGACAGCGAGAGAACGAATAAAGAAGAAAACTGAAAGAACCTTACACAAACAAATAATCATTAGAAGTTATTAGAAAAAAAAACAAAAAAAAAACACAGAGAGAGCAAAAAACACACACAAATAAGTGTGTTTCGACTCGGTGATTTTCTGCTATAAATATTTAGAGAAAAACAGTAAAACAAATGCACCAACTTCAGGTTATAATAAGTGTGTTGCTGCCTGTAGAAAGTGCAACATTAAATTATACATTTTTAGGATACAAAACGTCACTAAAGTAGCTGCAGTGCACGAGCATGCTTTTTAAATCAATGTGTGTTGAATATGTATGCTTGATCCTTTTAGCAAGCACGCTTTTTAAGTATGATACTAGTTACAGCTTTGAGGACTATTATCAAAGTGCGTAATATATGATATCAGTATTTTAAAAGATTAAAATAGTTCGGTAACGAATGTTAAATATGCCAAACTTGTGGACAGAACACAAAACAACCTACAACGGATTATCGGTGACTCGCTATTCATAAGCCTTTACAATACGATCACGCTATAATTTGCAGTTGCACGTGCGTAGTACACGTTCTTGTGAACTTGTTACGAGAGGTAGTCAATCAACAGCAACTATATAACGACAAATAGTAAATATTTTAATGGTAAATAAATTGTAAATATATAATGTTTTTATACTTCAAATATCCGTATTATGCCCATATTATAGGCCTAATTTAATGGTATAAAATAACAATACAGTTATCCCATTTAACTTATGTTAAGAAAAGTTTGTTCATGCAGTTCGTGACTGATTGTTTATGTGTATTTATCTAGGTCACTGGCACTTCTCAGTAGATGACGTTCGGGTCCCGTATTGTCCTTGTAGAAAAGGCGTCCATCGCTGGACCATGCATGTTGTAGCTTCCCGGCCTTCACTAGGTGTCTGGAGTGCGATAGAAGACGGGATCTTACGCGTGTGAGGTCCTCGTTGACGTAGACACCTTTAAAGTCATCCTTTCCTTTAAGGTCACACCTGGCTCTATATAAAGCGTTCCTTGGTTTGTAAGAAGTAAATTTTACTATTACATCTCTCGGCCTACTATGAGCATCTGGTCCAACACGATGGGATCTATCAATGTCAGTCTTGTTAACGTTGATCTTACACGCTTTTGCCACATTAATAATAATATTGTCCGTTGATTCACCGGGGGACTCAGAGTACCCAGAGATTCGTAGACAATTACGTCTTGAATATTGTTCAGCGACGTCTAACTTAAAACCATGATCAGCAGTTTGAATTTCCAAGTGCTTAACACGCTCTGTAAGAGTTTCAACCTGCTCCGAGAGTCTACGGTTCTCTGACTCAAGTTTCGAGAGTCTAACATTTAGTGTGTCGGCAACGGCGTCGGCAACGGACTGGGCCATAGACTTTACTGTATCACTTATAAAGTCTTTCATGTCCTCCTTCATGGACTTAAACACACTATGGGCAATTTTCCTCATTTCGGAAGAGGAAAGAGGAACGGTGGACTCAGTATCCATTAAACTGTCCTCATCGGAACTATCGTCCTTAGATTTCCTTGGAAGTGAATGGTTGGAACTATTTATCAGAGGGAGTGACTACTGACCCGAGATTGGTACTATTGCACCGAGGATAAATGGTTCTAGTCCATTGACTCCTAAGGCATTAAATAGTATCATAAACTATAACAGTTTACCTAAACAATGTATCTGCTTTCTTCGTTCATTTAAACAAGCGCGTCACTGACACAGATCCATTATTGCACGGTCACGTGACGCTGCGTCACTGACACAGATCGACTACTGCACGGTCACGTGACGCTGCGTCACTGACATAGATAAACTATTGCACGGTCATGTGACGCTGCGTCACTGACACAGATCGACTACTGCACGGTCACGTGTCGCTTTGCTTTTTTTTTTTAAAAAAAGCACGTCAATGACAAAGATGTACTATTGCAAGCTAAATTTACTATTGCACGGTCACGTGATGAACTATTGAACGGTTGGCATACCATATTTCCAATGAGAATGGTCTATACCATTTAATCCCACGTGACTGCTTCTAGACCAATGAAAAACGCTTATATTTTATGATATATGTACACTATTAAGTGCTCAACTTTTAAAAGAAAAACGAATTAAGTAGAAAATATTCATATGTTTCACACTGCGAAGACGTAATATCTTTCCATCACGCCACACTTAGTTTGGGCAAACTAATATATTATTATTAGTTTGCCCAAACCCGACCTTCGACTTTTTAGATGGTAGGTAAATAGGATTTTTGTTTAACTTTTTTTTCGTCATGTCAGCTTATTTTGCGAATGTGTTTAAATTCAGTATTTGTTTAGACACTACTTTTTGCACTTATTAAAGATGATTTTAGTATACTGGGCGTGTATTGCAATGTAAAAAATTGAAAATCTTAGCTTTGTACATACAAATCTTATCTAAAATAATCGGTAAACCAAGTTATTAAAGTTGAAGAGGTAACGCTGTGTTTTACAACAAAAAACAACAACAAAAACAACAACAACATATTTTACTGAAAACAAGTTTGAAGCCGATTGTTTTGGACCGGTTGCGTTCGGGCAGACAAACATGATTTTGAAAACTCAATACGGTTGCTGAAGCATTTCGATATATCATATTCTAATGAGACATGCTGACCCTGCGAAAGAAACATTGAGTGACATTTTCCTATTAACCGATCAGCATGCCATCAGCTTGTTTGCGATATGTCACTTAACTATCCATAATTTATTACGTTGCGTCTAGGGCACATTGATCAAAGTATAATCAACAAACCATGTTGTATCGATTACAGATGTAGTAGTTGAAACGGAATAAGAGCTCAATGACCTTAAAGCTGTACAGTCCCTATTTTAACTGGTAATAACTCATGAATATGAATGAGTCACGTGTGAAGTAGTTTCAAATCGACGAACACCCCAAAAGTCGCTATATAAGGAGAAATCGATACGTACAATTTCACATTTTTATTTAGCCTCCGTACAGGTAACATCGATAAATATACGGCTCCAGAATGCATGTGATAAAAAAATAGTTGCCCGGAACGGGATTTGAACCACAGTCTTGCACTTGTAAGATTTGAAAGATGAACGCTGAATCTCTAGACCACTGCTATTTATTGGTATTTTGTAGCATTTTTAACACTAAATAGGCATTACGTAATAACAAAAGCGCGCATAAAACTCATCAAGCGCTAATAACAAGTCTATATATGGTTGATTTGAGACGAAGTATTAGTTTCATATTGATAAGATACAGTATTACACCAGGCAATGTTAATTTACACGTGCGACAATATGGACTGCATATTTATTGAACCATCTTTAGTTGCGTTCAAATATTTTAAGTTATTTTGTCTCATAGTATATGGTAGTTAGTATACTATTTTCTCAAGTAGCGTTGTAGTTCAGTGGATAGAGCACAGGACTTGCAATCAGAAGGTCGTGTGTTTGAGCCCCGAAGGAAGCTAACTTTTTTTTCCGGTAAAAATTACTGTTGCACTGGTCGATGTATATACAGTAAATGATTTCATGCGCTATATTTGCTGGCTTAAATACCCGATTTCGACATGAGCTGGTGAACATGAAGTTACAATTAAAGACAAGCCTACAAAGAAGAAATCGATTGATATAGGGCGTCTGTAGCTTTAAAGCGCTATACTTACCTAACATGACAGGCTTTTGAGAGCCAGATCAGCCATGGGGACAACCTTTTAATTGATATATAAAATAAAAATAGTTAAAACGTATAGAGATATACAAAATACTAACGTAAATTTGTATTCGTTGAACATTCTATTATTTATTAACTTATTTTGACAGAAAAAAATAGATTATAGTCCATGATGCAGAAGTATCTGTTCATAGAGATAAATGAAAATCGTTAAAGTATGTATATATAGTAGTTTCAGACACATACATTAATATATATATATATCCATTTTTAAAAAAGATGGCCACTGGTGGCCATGTTTGACGTAGAATTACAAGGAATTTGTTTAGGAACAACACCATGTAAATACAGTCATGTGTGATAAAGGTTTAAAATGAATTCTTCTTACGGTTTAAGAGGAAAAAATACTTTTTTTCAAAAAATCTTTTTTAGTCGTGGCGGCCATCTTCGATTTTGGACACCGGCTTGTTTTATTTTGGAAAAATTAAGAATCATGCGCAATATTCCTGTGAAAATTTATCTAGAGAAATTGGATCAGCAGTTTCAGAGAAGATTTTCCTACTTTATGGGAAAACAGATGGCCACTGGCGGCCACCATGTAAGTCAAATCAAAATGATTTCTGGTTATTAAAAGCCAACTACATGTCATGTCAGTCATTTGGGTAGATATTCCAAATCAGTACCATTAATGTTTTTAAGAAAATTTCTTCACACAATTGTATTTTTAAAATACCTAAAATACCATTTCTTTAGATGTGGCGGCCATTTTGAACCTTCGGTCAAACTGAAATTCATTTAGGACCACGTAGACACCAATAGTAGTATCCTATAACGTTTCATAAAGATCTATCAAGTAGTTTCAGAGTAGTCGCCTCAAGGTTTTCCTGTAACTCAATGTAAAAAAGATGGCCGATGGTGGCCATAATCGACGTCGAATCAAAATGAGTTTTATTCAAAATTAGTTTTATTCAAAAAGAGTTTTATTCAAAATGAGTTTTGTTTAAGATCAACTCAATGTTATGCAAGTCACTTTGGTAAAGGTTTCAGTAAATCAGCAGAGCTGAAACCAACACATACGTATTTCTCTCTCAACTCGATATTTTCTTTCTGGTCTGGTTACAAATGATTATTTGATATGAGGTGCAGCGGTTAGAAGTCCGGGCTCTCACCACAGCGACCCGGGTATTGTTCCATGATTAAACAAGTGGCAAAATAAGTTCTGTATCGCTCTACTGTAAGAATGGTGTCTGTGGTTTTGTTTGAATGAGGTTATTTCATTGATCAACATCTTCTGACAAATTTGGTTGAAATTAAGTGAAATACAAAGCTTCCATGTACTAACAAATTGTCGGGGTGTATACTCACATTTTAAATAATTCAGATGCCATTTCTCTGCTGTTATTATTATGATGTGGCTAGTATTTTTAATGTTTTTCCAATTATTTTGTATATATACTCAGTTGCAAAAGGAAGTGTACACTCGGTTTTGTTTAGATTTAATTTTAGAAAGTCGTTTTAGAATTAAATTAACAAATTCCAAATTGAATATGCCATGTTTGGAACCAAAGATTTTATCATTCCATTGCCAATATCATGTTGTCATTTGTTTTATTCAATAGTTTGAATCATTAAAGGACTGTCGCTTGATAAAGAGGATAGGGTTTAAAGTAAATTTTTCAAAGTGTACACTTTCTGTTGCAACTGAGTATATGAGTGAGATAACTTCAAAAAATAAAGTATTAAAACAAAACAATAAACAACAAAGGTGTAGTGGGTGGGTGTGGTGTGGTGGCGGAGGGTTGTAGAGGTGGCCGTGGGGGATAGAGATGGATGTAAGTCAGGCATGGATGTTTTTGTTATTGATATTAACATTTTGGAACACAGCTGGAAAATACATACAATTTTTCAATAAATCAAGCGCCATAACTCTGGCATTACTAATCTGGTCCAACTGGTTTCCGAACTTGTCCGAGCTATTAATGAAATACACAATCCTACCAAGGTCGGAAAAGATCAGATGAAAAATGAAGATCATATCTTCTTAACGAGGCAACAATTTATCGGACGGACGGTAGGACGGACGGACCGACGACGTTCACCGTTCGCTTGCTAGAAGAGCAAATAAAACGTAAAAAACGCGTCCAGCTTATATACAGGAATTATGTATATATACCGCTAATGATGGTTATAGAGGACAGACTCCTCTATTTTCCTAGATACAATGTTTATAATGCGTCCCTTATGCAACGAAAAGTGTCATACGGTATTGCAGCCCAGAAGTATATCACTACTGAAGTGGAATTTTTATGGATTTTGACGTAGACAGTTACGCGATAACTGTCAAGTTTGCCATTTGTACGATCATTTAACGAGCATCTCCGCTAACGATTTATATGGCTGTTATGACAGTTATGAAAGCATTTCAAATTTATCTAGCATTAGAAGAAGAGCAATGGGGGAAAATACAATAAATAAAGTAGAATAAATGTCTCAAGATCAGACTGAATACAACTGAGTCTGCTACTTTCTCTATTTTTTGTGTTTGTTGTTTACATGGGATCCAGTTTTCAGTATTGATGTTGTGTCAACAAATACTTTTAAATGACTTGTGGGGAAAGCAAATGTTGAAATTTCCTTAGAGTGGTTGTAAAGGACGGGATATTGCATTCCAAACTTTGCTTTGTTTCAGCGAAACCTTGAATTTCCTATTAGGTATTTCCAAAAACAAGCCAATTTAAACTATATATATAATCACAAATCATGTAGCTTGTACTTCAGCTGCAACATATACCTTTGCATATATTCAGGGAAGCTACAACGGTAGCGAAAAGAGCTTTCTACAAAGGTGAAACTACATAGACAACGTATAGAGAGACACGTTAACGATACCAACTACACGTCAAACTACACCGGCAACAAACAGCTGCACACTACAACGCTTACACAATTATAATTGCAGTCACTCGAACATTTAGATAAAACAACCAATGTGATTGGTTAAAGGACGATCACATGATCAATTTAAGCTACGAAAAACTACTTTCATCCGCCATTCATAGAGTGTGCGTAAAAACAACAGCAACTCGTATTTATTCTAATAATTTGTTTTAATCAATTAAGAAAACAACTTTTAGGATAGTAAATGCAATTATAAGGGTTTAATTTATTTTTTATCTGCGTTCATCGGGAAATAACTGCAATGTTTTCATCACACAGCTTAACATAAAGTCTTTCGGGCATTATTTGCTGTGGGATGAGGCAATTGCAGTTATTTTCCGATGAACGCAGATAAAATACATTAAACCCTTAAATACTGACACTCGATTCAATACCCATATAGAAGGCAAACTACACATTCAAAGTTTAAATAGCGACAAACGTTAACGCTGACATGAATGTGTAATGGTTAGTACCGCGACTTAGTAACACAGGGATCGCACGTCCAATCCCAAGACCGAATTTGGGTTAATTATTATTTAAAAAGTATTTTCTACCTTATTAGTCCTTCATATGCGATTTTAAACCGAGGTCTGTCGACATAACCACGGTACATTACAGCGTGACAATATGTATAGGCGACAACAATGCAATATCGTCGCAAAAACATCGGCAACAATAAGAAGCAACATACATTGTTAAAAGTCAATACATATGGTTCCATGTAGCCTACAAGTCAATATATAGAGGTAGACTACAACATCAACATAGATAGGAGGACTTCAACGACAACATATAGAGGTAATTTATAACCTACAAGTCAGTTTATAGAGGTAGACTACAACATCAACATAGATAGGAGGACTTCAACGACAACATATACACTGAACGACTTTTGTTTTTGAGGGTCGTACTGTTGTGCTCTGAAATTTTCAGCAAATCAACTGTAGATATTGTTAAATAGAATTGATAAAATTAAAATTTAATTTCTATTGAAATATGTCAGTTATCTTAGTTTATTTCCCTGTTGCGTTTTCAAAGTCGTTCAGTGTACATTGTGTAGAGGTAATTTATAACGGTAATATATATACTATTAGCGAAACTACAATGGCTGGATGGGAGAAAATAACAATTATAGAAGAGCATGTACATACTAGTATATCCAATTTAATACCATTTTTTAAATATCAAATGCTAATTTCAGTTCAAGAGGCACATTGAAATCTTGAAATATGTTAAATATGTTCACAAATTTCTTTTGAACATTAAGCAAATTATTCATGCATAAAATAAACTTCAATTCAGATCAATATATCTCGATGATTAGGCCGCCCAAAGGAAGACACTGCTGTGGATGTGAATCTGTTTGATGTATTAACCCTTAACTCGTCTAGCACGACTAATTTTTCTCAAAAAAAACCTTCATTGCATGAATGAAATGGTCTTAATTCAAAGAAAGAACAGTGCATTATGCTCGTATATATGTAGAGGGTTAAGGGTTAAAGATCAGATGAGAAATCACCGATAACATTGCCATACAAAATACTGTGGTATCTTCTTCGTTATGTTTATATAGTAGCATTAACTTTGCATTGAACCGTCATTATATCCCGTTATAGTACGCAGACGAGTAACCAAGCCTATTCAGTGATTCTCTTACTCGTGTCAAAAGTAATGAAATTGGCAAGTTACATTAAAACAACCGAACCGTTGTTTTGTCACGCATCTTTCAGTTATAAAATATTATTTGAAATGGTTTCTTATTACTAGGAATCATAAAGTGATATGTTAAACTGGGGTTCAATTTCCCTGGATTAATCACGTTATTTCCCAAATGAATATTTCCAAAGTTTGCTCTACAGTTTATGATTACTTTTAAGAGGTTTCGTCTGGGGATTGTTATGGATATAAGGACAGTTATTAAAATATTATTTTTTATTGTAGCCCGTGGGATGTAAAAGAGAATAATTTTAGGGTATAATTGTAAAACAACGACCGAAATGGTCTCTGCATACTCTGCATGAATATTATTACATGTGAAGTAGCCAATGACGATTGCAGCGTCACACCAGATTTTAAAACAGGAGCCGATACTCTATTTGACTGATCTTATAAAAGAAGTGTCCAAGGATAATTGTAGCGTCACACCAGATTGCAAAACATCAGTCGAAACTGTTTGACTGCTAGAATACGAGGTGTCAAAGGATAATGGCAGTTGTAAATTAAAACAGCAGACGATATTATAGATTTGACTGATGTTACACGTGAAGTGGCCAAGGATAATTGCAGTGTCCTACCAAATTGCAAAACAGCAGACGATATTTTGTTTAATTGATCTTATACACGAAGTGTCCAGGAACAATCACTGATCTTATACAAGAAGTTGCAGCGTCACACAAGCTTGTAAAACAGCAGACGATATTATATATTTGACAGATGTTACACGTGAAGTGGCCAAGGATAATTACAGCGACACACCAGATTGTAAAACAGCAGACGATACTTTGACATGAGTGTCCAGCAGACAGATGTTACACTTGAAGTGGCCAAGGATAATTACAGCGACACACCAGATTGTAAAACAGCAGACGATACTTTGATATGAGTGTCCAAGAATTATCACTGCAGATTTAAGCCTGCATGTAAACTTGAAGTATGCGACGATGCAAACTGCCTTTTTAAGAGGATCGAATGTTAAAATGTTACCATACTCAGCAAATATGTGTTATGTACCATTACGTGCACGTATGCGCGTATTTAATGATTGAAAACCAAAACTCAGAATACACGTGTCATCTTTACACCGCGTTGGCGATGTGATTTCTCCTGAGAATTGTGACTGATGTTTAGAGTAATTGAATGTTTCCTATTTCACAAAGAATAAATATAGACGTCTAAGCACTCGACCGCACAATGAACGTTTTAAAAATGGAAATTGTGATTGGATTGAAATACAGTCTTCGAGATTCAAGACAATCTTTTAATTTCCTCTTGGGAATACGAGACGTTAGCATGCTTATTTAAATCAATTGTTATTTGAGCACTATAGGAGCAGTTGCAAACAACAATGTACTGTATTAGATCAATGATTTATTTATGTCGTCATTTGATATTATTTCTAAGAATGCACACAGATTAATTTGCGTCTTGATTAAATTACGGAGATAATTGTTGAAAGTAGCAGTGCTTTGAGACATATAATTGATTAGTCATGTCGTATAAGATATTAATTCATATACATATTCTGTTTTTTTGATGAATAAAGTAGATGCAAAATTTAAACAGGAAGTGTAGCACTGACAAAACGAGGCCAACGGACACGTTTAAACAACAATTACATGTGAGATATCACAAACATAAAATAGCTGAAAACAGGAGTGCCGCCTGTCGCTTGGGTTTTAACCCAAGGTAAAACAATCCTTACTTTTACCCTGTCGTCAACGCAATATAGCGAGACAGCGAATCCCCCTGCCAGGGAATCCACACACACACTAGGCAGCAGTAATAGGCGTAGAGAAGTACAAGACGAATTAAAATAATTGCTTAAAACAACTTTAATGCATTTACATGCGTTTGAAACATAGTTTAAGGCCCTCGACGCTCCTGTTTGCCAATCCATTGACCTCGATAGCATTGCGAGATACCAATGCGGTTTACAATATGTACCCGGGATGCAAGTCGATGTACCAGGGATGCAAGTCGTCTGTTCAAGGTCGGTATCACTCTCTAGGTACTTCCGCGTTATACGCACTCCAAAACATTAATATAAAACATTTTTTTTCTTTCCAGATTTCTGTCTTTCCTGTCATCCACCTACAACCTCCGCCATGTTTATCACAATTACAAGATGGAAATGAAACATTACATGGTGGCACTGATGTTTGTCTGCTCAAATTTATATGACAGGTTTAACTAAAAGCAAACAGATCTGCAATGCGATAATTTAGTAAAACCGTAGTAAATAAACAGTAATTTTGATCAGAATTATACTGCGGTAAAATACAGTTTATACCTATCTTAACTTTCGGCATATCAAATTTCATAATTCTAAACATTACTTATTAGATGGGGCCTAGAAGCTAAGAAATCAAAAATGAAAATAATGGTGTTTAGAAAAGAGGTGGATTATAAACGATGAAAGTTGAACACATAATAATGCAGCTATTGAAGAACCCACGTGACTTTTGAATAACGTTCACAGTAGAAAACATGGCGGAAACGTCCACATCAGGTGAGTCTTGTCTGAATAACTTTTTCATTATTTAACCGATTGCGATAAGGTAAAGTCTAAAGAACACACCAAAATAGTACCAACCCTCGGTGCAAAGCGTCTGTCGGCTGTCTGTAGCCGTTTGTTACTGATGCTCGAACAACTTTTTTCTTATGTCGAAACAAATAAGGATAACGTTTGCATTTTTTCATGATTTTCAGTTAAAAAGTTAAATCTACTCATTGTAGGAACCATTGGTACCTTTACTTTATCAACCATTTATTTTAAAATATATGTTATACTAGTAGTTTTACGGAAATGCTGAAACTTTTGAAAAAAATTGGAAATCAAGTTTTGAATGTCGTTTGCATCTGTTTTAAAAGGAATATCGTTTGCATTAAAATTACAAATTAAAACCAGTTATCCAAAACGTTACTATTACGCCTTATTTGTTTTGATATTAAGTTTCAATATATTGTTTGCATCGGTTTTGGAAGAATGTCATCTACTTATTTTTATTAAATTCAAAACATTATATGCATAAAAATTTTAGGTGACGAGTGCTATCGTTGGAGAATTGTGATTTTGATGTTTTCAGTAGTTCGTCATGCATAAATACCTATCATTTCAAACGGATTGACTTTTAAACGAAATAATAAATTCGCAATGTATATCTACTTCGAACAACGTAAACAAGAATAATTGTTTGGAAACACACGGTTTTGCTGCTTTCATCTTTTAATGAGTTACAACATTGAAAAATCGGTATTCAGCTTTCGCATTTGCAACTTCTAAAAAATGTTCTCGTCTTCTCAAGATATTGAGATATGTTTAATGCCTCCGCCTTTCGAAGATACGCGGGGTGTTCGAGAAGTTCGTAGACTTTCCCGTTTTCTGTTAATTGTGCCAATGTGTTTGTGTAAGTTGAATTGAATATATCTAAATTATTCGCCAGACATTTTTTAATAAAAAAATATCAAAACGTTTAGAGAAATATACACCACGGCTTTTAAGTTATATTGGTTGCCATAGAAGCGTATATTTTTAAAAGCTTTAATATATACTGAAAAAAGTCTGGTAACTTAAAAATAATTAAGATGTATTCAACAAGAATTACACAAGAATTGAGGCACAATTAGCCGAATCACGGGAAACGTCTACTAACCTCTAGAACACACCTCGTATAGTGTTACCTTCGTCGTGCGCCCGTGCGTGTGGACACTGTTGTCCACTCTTTAACTTGCGTCATTGTTATTTAATCTTCTCCTAGTATATGAGCAAAATGACTCGGCCAAGTTGGACCTATCGCCTCAGTAATTCCAGAGTTAAGTCCCTTCAAATAGTAATAATATGTGAAGCAAAAGCAGGGGCATCCATGTCATGTGGGCACATTTCTAATTTATAACTGATTTTATATTTAAATAGCATATCGACAGAAATAAAATAAAAATATACTATGATGCCTCACAATTCAATATTTGATTCGTCCGAGAAAAGCAATATTATAATAAGCCATCGTTTCAATAAGGTCTTTAAAGGCGTGAAATCAAACATAGTGTCAATATAAGGCATAGTATGGGAAGCCATAACCATCAAAATGTGGATATTTACAAACCATTCAATGACATGCCATTTAATTCAACATGAAGTCATTTGATGACGTACATATTGATTCGATGCGACGTGTAAACTCTGTTCATTCATTATAAAGTAAATTGATACGGTTCGAAGTGAAATGATACAGTGTAAAATTTCAAGTCATAAGACGCAAACAGAAATCATTCAGTGCAATGACAAACCAGTTGACAAAAAAACTAATGCAATACAATAAAATACAAGTCGGTACGATGAAAACTGAAACGATTCATCGAAAAATGTGAAGTGATACAGAACAAAGTAAATCAGCATGATGCAATATGAATCAGTTTAACGCAAACACATTTAGTCTGGTGGCAAGTAAAATGATCGGGCGAAAACAAAGTCGGTGCAATGCAAACGCAATCCGTTCGACAGAAACTGATTTCATTACGTGCAAAGTGAAACGGTGCGACATCTGGCGGCGATATTAACCACATCACTTGCAGGGTTATTTCCCCTACATATGATAAATCAAAGTACTGAAAGTACTGAGAATGCAAGGTTTGATAGGAAAGACTGTATGAATATTTGCACGATTGCTGGACATTTCAAATTTCTATAAATTTTACATAGTTTTAGCCAATATGGCGATCTTGTGCTACCTACCAAAATCTTAGAGGGTCAATCCATTCCAAATATATTGTGATCAATTGTCATTAAACTGTTTCAAATCTAGACTAGAATATTATTTTATGAAATTGCTGATGGATAGACAGATTTGTGTTTAATGACCAAACTGTCACTCAAGACGACCTCCATGTGTAAAATTATGTCATTTACAGAGTGGCGTGTATTAAGTAGTCTTCCGGGAACAAGGTGCACAAGAGGGCCTGTATCACTCTACTGGCTTGAATAGTCTAAGGCCTACCGGAAAACAGCTTTTTAAAAAAGCAAAAGAACTGTGACAATTTACTTCCCAGTATTATTCATGTTTTACCATGTATATATTTTATTGTATTGTCATCTATATACTGTCCACTGCACTGTGTATAACATAAAACAGAATTGCTATGAACTTTTACACAAATGTAATGTGATGACTTAACAGCCAGCAAATATTTTACAAGTTATCAGTGTTTATGAATGAACATTAATTGCCAATTATAACAGGCCTTATTTACTGCAGTACACAATATATGGTATAATTTGGACATTTATGGTGGTAGGAATGCATTTTCAAAAATGAAGCATAACTGTACACATTATTGTTAGGAATGGCTGAACATGATGGAGATATTAAGATAAGGAATTACATCTTATATAGGCTTAGTTATGATTAAGGAACATATACATCTCTGAGCCTAAGGAGGGAATATTCAATTTTCATAGGTCGTGTATAGAAGTGCATTGTGATGCTACTGATTTTGGTGTGAAAATGATAAAGATGAATTGTTATGTGGAACACATGAATAGTCACAGATTCAAACATCCCATCTCAAAGTATTGCTATGGAGGTTTACACACAAAACTACTGCCAATCTCCATGCCATAATGTGTGTTGTCACACCCGACAACTCGACATTGCGTTACGACATCGCGACATTGCGATACGACATCGCAACAATTATGTCGCGATGTCGTATCGCAATGTCGCGTTGTCGTATATCAATGTCGAGTTGTCATATCGCACGACAATGTGACGTTGTATCTGGCCCCAACTGGACACCGTTTGAAACTGCACGTGGCTGCAGCATTTTAACCTACTTCGTCCAGCTAGGTTCTGTTCTGTTTCTGGTTGTTGTTGTTTATTTATCAAAATTATGGTCACTTTTACCCGTGTATTTACTTATAGTCAATTTCAATTCTTCTTTTCACCAATAAACTTGTATTTTATTTCTTTTAGTAAATACTACAGTAAAGGTTCTTTTCAATGTGTGGAACAGACATAGGGAAGTTGAATCAACGGGTAGTGCCTCTTGTTAAGTTATTTGTCCCTGCAGCAGAAGACGTTTTCTAGGTTACGCCACTGAACTTGGACAAGTTCAAAACCAGTTGCATCAGACTAGACACATCAGAGTTATAGCCTTTGATTTTTAAAAAAAATGTTTTCCGGTAGGCCTTAGACTATTTAAGCCAGTAGAGTGATACAGGCCCTCTTGTGCATCTTGTTCCCGGAAGACTGTTTAATACACGCCACTCTGTAAATGACTTAATTGTAGACATGGGGGTCATCTTGAGTGACAGTCTGGCCATTAAACACAAATATGTCTATCCATCAGCAATTTCATAAAATAATATTCTAGTCTAGATTTGAAACAGTTTAATGACAATTGATCACAATATATTTGGAATGGATTGACCCTCTAAGATTTTGGTAGGTAGCCCAAGATTGCCAAGTTGGATAAAACTATGTAAAATATATAGAAATTTGAAATGTCCAGCAATCGTGCAAATATTCATACAGTCTTTCCTATCAAACCTTGCATTCTCAGTACGTTCAGTACTTTGATTTATCATATGTAGGGGAAATAACCCTGCAAGTGATGTGGCAAATGTCGCACCGTTTCACTTTGCACGTAATGAAATCAGTTTCTGTCGAACGGATTGCGTTTGCATTGCACCGACTTTGTTTTCGCCCGATCATTGTACTTACCACCAGACTAAATGTGTTTGCGTTAAACTGATTCATATTGCATCATGCTGATTTACTTTCTTCTGTATCACTTTACATTTTTTGATGAATCGTTTCAGTTTTCATCGTGCCGACTTGTATTTTATTGTATTGCATTAGTTTTTTTTTGTCAAATGGTTTGTCATTGTAATGAATGCTTTCTGTTTGCGTCGTATGGTTTGAAATTTTACGCCGTATCATTTCACTTCGAACCGTAACAATTCGTAACTAAGAACAGAAATCTCTTTAAACGAATTCTCCTAAATGAACTGCTGGGTAGACTGACGAAATTTCACAAGAAGCATAATTGCGTGGTCCTCTCTCAGATTGATACAAATCGTCCCAATCTAGCAAAATATTTGGCCGTGTTACTAAAATAGGAAAAACCTAATTCCGAACACTGAGAAATTTGAGCCGTGGGTTCATCCCACTTGAGGCCAACATTTAAAAGAAAATTATTTTATCATTGTTTTCTGTTTTGTTGCTTAAGAAAAGGTTTTTATTTTGTTGTTCTGTGTAACCCCTTTTTTTTTCATTTGTTAGCATGGGGTCCTGGGTTTAACTTTCGGCTGTGGGTGTTGTTGCACATTTTAAAAATTACGTATACTGAAGGGAATTTTACGATAAAACCCTTGATATAAGAACCATTTTAGCCAGTAGAGCGTGTTGTTTATAAAGCACCCCCTACTCACCCGCCCACAAACACACTTTTAAACTTTTTTAAATTTCTAGAAGCAACACTGTTTATTGCCATTGAAGTTGATATGTGATGACTGGACATAAAATCTTTGCATAAGCATTTTACTAAAACTCTTTTAATTCGTATAAATACAATAAAATCTTGAAAAACAAACTTATTATTATCCAACAATTCATTATATTAAATCAGTTTTTAACTTTTTATATGTCAGCATAACATGCCATTTCTAAAACATATTACGAAAAACTTCTTTTATCATTGTTTTCTGTTTTGTTGCTAAAGAAAAGGTGTCTTTTATTGTTTTGGGTAAAAATCTTTTTTTTCATTTCTTAGCATGGGGTCCTGGGTTGAACTTTCGGCTGTGGGTGTTGTTGCACATTTTAAAAAGTACGTATACTGAAGGGAATTTTATGATAAAACCCTTTGATATAAGAACCATTTTAGCCAGTAGAGCGTCTTGTTTATAAAGCACCCCCACTCACCCGCCCACAAACACTCTTTTAAACTTTTAAAATTTCTAGAAGCAACACTGTTTATTGCCACTGAAGTTGTTATGTGATGACGACATAAAATCTTTGCATCAAAAGGAAAACAATTATTCAGGATTATGAAAATGGAGGAATAAAAATGATTGACATAAATAAATTACATAATTCATTAAAAGCAAATTGGATAAACGAATACTAGATACAAAAAATAACGGCAAATGGAAAATATTTTACACAAAAGAATTAAACGAAGTCGGAGGACAGCTCTTTAGATTGCAATTTAAACTAAGCATGTATTCTTAAATTATTTCAAAAAGACAACTTTTATAGAGATATTATATTAGCATGGAATGAAATAAATGAAAATAAATAAATGAAAATAAATGTAACGAAAATGTTAGTCAAGAAATAATATGGAATAATTCGAATATCAAAGCAGGTGGCCATACTATCTTCTATAACGACTGGTTTGAAAGAGGAATTAAACTATTATTAAACACATTTTTGACTATAGATAAAAAGAGTTTTATGGATTTCAGGAAATAAGCGAATTATATCAAATTCCAAACAAAGAAATATAAAAAGATCGGACAGGGAAAGTAGCATTCAAGGAGGACAGTCAACCACAAAACACAGAAACAAACACGCAAACAGACAAACAAGAAGGCAAAAGTAATAATAAATGCAAACGACATCACAAACACAAAAAGGGTTGACAATAGGGCTACCGCCTTGGAACGGTCAGTGGCAAAATATGCCACTGGGGGGTTTAAACCGGTTCTAGGGTGCACCAAACCTCACACTTACTCTACTGTCATCCCAATAAAACAGGACAATGTAAATAAAGAAATCCCCGCCATGATCAAATGTCTAACCAACAAGGCAGCATCAATACGCAATATAAGTAAAGACTTTTTTAAAATACTCCTCGATAATAGCAAGTATACCTAAAGAATGGAAAGAAAAGATAAAACATAAAGATATTAATGCAGAAAGAAGCAAAAGTTTCCTAAATAAATTTCCTAATACTAAACAATCAAATAAATTCGTATACATTGTCCAGATACAAAATGATACAGTAACTGACATGAAAATAAAACCACAAAAAAATGGGAAAACATGTTTACAGATATAGAATGGAAAGACGTCTATATCACACCAATAAAAACGACAATAAATATAAAATTAAGGACTTTCCAATATAAATATTTAATGAGAATAATACCCACAAATAAATTGCTTTTCAGATACAAAATCGTTCACTCAAGTCTCTGTGAATGGTGCAATATGAACATAGAAAGCTTAAATCATCTTCTCTGGGAATGTATGCATATTCAACAATTTTGGAATGAGCTGCACATATTGTTAAATACGTTAAACGTAAACATCGATTTCAATCTAAGAACCGTCTGTTTCGGAATTCAAAGACAAGAAAATGCTATAGATATGAAGAATTTCATTATTTTAAGTGCGAAATATTTTATATTCATTAACAAATGTTTAAAATCCGTGCCCGAATCAAACAAATTCAAGAAATATTTATTAAGACAAATAGAAATAGAAAAGCAAATAGCGATGAACCATGACAAATTAGACAGCCATGATATTAAATGGCAAAACTTCCAATAAATAAACTGGTATTAATTAAAGTACGATAGAATACATTAACGAAGACAACAAAAGGTTTCTTTTCTGTCCGACTTTTTAGTCTCCATATTATTCTTTCAATTCTATTACCAACTGCATACTAAAATATACTCTTCTATACTTTCAAAAACTCGGAGGTAACTCTCTTTTCAATATTAAACCTTTGTCTGTAAACAAGAATATTATTTGCATCATAAATATAAACTGTAGTTTAAATAGTATTTATTATATACCATATGCTAATGCGCATGTATAATGTATCAAATGGATGATGAAATAAAACATTGTATAACAAAAACAAAACAAATCAAAAAAACAAATTCTTTCAATAAGCATTTTAGTTACTCAATAACATCTTGAAAAACAAACTTATTATTATACACAAATTCATTATACTAAATCAGTTTTTAATTTTTTAAATGTCAGCATAACATGTCATTTCTAAAACATATTACGGTAAACACGAAACGAATGCTTTGTTACCTTATTTGTCAATTTTCTTCAAAGTTCTTTTACAAGAAAAAAAGTAACATAATCAAATCATAAAGTCAGCCATTATAACAAAAAGATGGAATTTACTTGACAGTTTTATTTCTTTGATTTTTCTTGAAAAATTTGAAGAAAATAGTTATTATTTAATATTCCATTTGAAAGACTATACAGATATTACTATGACATGACGTTATGACCATTTAGTGTGAAAGCCGTTTTGGCGCTAAAGTTTGTCAAATGTCGTGGCTGTCTTATGTCCATGTTGCCTTTTATAAATAAATAATTAGACTATAAAGAGGATCTAAAACTCGTCTCCATTCCACATACGATTTATGAAATTCGTTATGATTCCAACAAAGGAAGTAAACGGACAATTGACGATAGACGGACGATGGGCTGATCGCATCACATAACCGTTTCAATAGAGCAAAAACGAATCAATAATAGCATCTAAACAGAAATTGTTATTTTTATAACGTACTAAGTCTAAAAACGATTATTAGTTATTGCAAAGAAATGTTAAAAGCGTCAAAGTATTCCCATATTCAAACAAATAAGCGTAGTAGTAACGTTTTGCATAGTTGGTCTTAATTTGTAAATTTAATGCAAACGATATTCCTTTTAAAACCGATGCAAACGAAATTCAAAACTTAATTTCCAGTTGTTTGGCAAAAGTTTCAGCATTTCCGTAAAACTACTAGTATAATATATATTTTAAAATAAATGGTTGATAAAATATAGGTACCAATGGTTCCTACAATGAGTAGATTTAACTTTTTGACTGAAAATCATGAAAAAATGCTAACGTTATCCTTATTTGTTTTGACACAAGAAAAAAGTTGTTCGAGCATCAGTAACAAACGGCTACAGACAGCCGACAGACGCTTTGCACCGAGGGTTGGTACTATTTTGGTGTGTTCTTTAGACTTTACCTTATCGCAATCGGTTAAATAATAAAAAAGTTATTCAGACAAGACTCACATGATGTGGACGTTTCCGCCCTGATTTCTAATGCGAACGTTTTTCAAAAGTCACGTGGGTTCCCCGCATTGGAAGTAGTTAATGATTTTAAATGTTTAGGGATTGTTTTAAATTACACTGGAGATGTCTCACTAAAAATCAAGAACGTTTCACTGGCAAAGTGCTTAAAGCATTAAAGGTTTATCTAACTGTAAAAAAATAAAATAAAGCCTAAATTTTATGTCAACTGTTCGGTGTGTTTGTTGGTTCAATTTTGAACTATGTCTCGGCAATTTGGGGATATACACAATCGGAAGAAATTGAGAGAATACCTTTAACAGTTTGCAAAGGGCTACTAAAAGTTAGAAATAATGCATGAGCTGGTGTTTATGGAGAATTTGATAGGTCATACTATAGATTTAAAAGATACGTATCATGCCCATGTGACCTTGATTTTAGAAAGGTCTTATCAAAAAACATTATGGCAGACGTAGCATCTTTACATTTTAAGGTCTAATGCAGTGAGAAAATGAATGAGTTTTACTGAAGTTAGCAATATACATTAAAAAGGTACTTATACTAAGAACTGGTATTGTCAATGCCGTTTCATAGACATAACCATTATTTGTTATGTTGTTCATTTTCAACTAGAAATGCAATAACATTTTAACGCTGTTTTAGGATTATTTTGTTATTGGATGTTCCACGAGAACGATTTTTTCCTGTGAGGCCTAATTGAATATTTTATTTAAAGCATACAGTAACTGCTAGACGCACCCAAACTTAACAGTGCAATGCAAAATCCAATTTCCGATTGGTTACGTTATCGACTTACAAAAAAAGTGACATTCATGTATTCAAGCAGATTGAATTTCTGTTGGAAGTCGAAAGCGACTATAAAATAAGCTTAGAATGATGTAGATTAATATATTGATCATGTGACAACAAAAGGAGCATTTTCAACAAGATTATACGAAATGGGAAAGAAAATAACTAATAAAATAATTAAAATAATGTCTCGAACAGTTAAAGAGCATTTTGAACGGACATTGGCCAACAAAGCCTCTGTGGTTTAATACAGGTTCTAGGGTGCGCCAAATCTCACGCTTCGATAAAACCGAGCTGCTACGTTTCTCTGGTGTTTGTGTTTGTTGTTTCCAAGGGATCCCTTTTTATATTAACTGACATTCGCACAATAGTTTGTTTAACTATAGAGTGCTTTGTAGCGGCTGTAAAAAGTCGCCCGGACTACACATCAGTAGTATAATTACTTACTGGTCCTTTCGGATCACCATGCCCAATCCGTGTGGCATTAAAGCAGAAATACTGCTTATGCGGCTGCTAGAGGACGTGAAGTATGACATCATTTGAAATAGTTACGGTATGTCCTAAAAAAGAGTATGATACGGCCGAGCACGACACAAACGAAATATTGCAGTCTCGGTTTGATTGAGACTGTTCATGAGCGGTAGTGAAATATGCTAGCTACCGCTCACGCCCATTAGCTCGGGGTTGAGCAGTCTAAGTTTTGTTCCCAGAAATATGCTGGTTTCGAAGTATATTTTTCACTCATTGACCTGAAATCAATCATAATTAGGAATATATCCAGATCATGTGTACCCATAACGTCGCCCATATGTTTGGGATAATTGTCACGCTTGTAAAGAGAATATAAACTTCCTTCCAAAAGTACGTGTGGGTCTGCAGTACTTTTGGAAAGTTCTGCATTGCGTGAAATATGAAGTGAAAGTCCCTTTATGTTCGAATAAGAAATAGATTGAACAAATATTCTTTGAAACCAAAACCGAGGCGTTTGACAAAACAACAATAACAGCAGCAGCAGCAGCAGCAGCAGCAGCATAAGCAACAACAACAACAACAACACATCCCCAAGCTCCATTCTAAAACTTAGAATATTTTCATTGTTTAAAATAGTATATGCCCACATACTTCAACCCGATGGTAGAATATTATGCTAACAAATCTAAACGAAGTGTCTAAACAAAACAAAAACAGAGTCGAAACATCTCTTTAAAACAAACACCGATGCGTTTGAAAAACGAACTTCCGTACCAAGCTCATTTGAACATGAAAAAGAGTATGATAATGGACCTTTGGAAACGGCCGAAAACGACACATACGAAATATTGCAGTCTCGGTTTGATTGAGACTGTTCATCAGCGGTAGAGAAATATGCTAGCTACCGCTCACGCCCTCTAGCCCCGGGTTGAGAAGAACTCAATATTAATAAAATCAGAAGTACAAAATGTTAACCATCCCGAAGATGGCATGCATATGGCGGTGGACATATTATCTCCCCCTTATCATACGGCGTATGGTCCCAGTATCTAATAAAACTATGCCCCGAAGAGCGAAATAAACATAATGGAATTTAGTTGGGAGCAGCGGTTATGAAGCCTGCATATCACAAGTAACAGTCAAAAGACTAAATTAAAAAGCAGACAACATATCCTATAAGTGGTTAAACAATACCCACAGCCTTTAATCGGCCGGAGTAGTGGAACCACTGAATCGAAAATTAAGTAAGAAAACCAAAAGAAATGAAAAAGTACTACGGCTAATTAAAAATAAGTATCGGGCTCAGCGATCTCCAAAGATCGGATGAATAACAGTACTGACTGCAAGCGCGGGGAGACGTTTTACTGCCGCCACACTGCACAAGCAACGCCACTGTGCTATAAAAATGAGTATGATAATGCAATTTTGGAAACGGCCGAAAACGACACATACGAAATTTTGCAGTCTCGGTTTGACTGAGACTGTTCATGAGCGGTAGTGAAATATGCTAGCTACCGCTCGCGCCCTCTAGCCCCGGGTTGAGCAGAACTCAATATTAATAAAATCAATAGTACAAAATTGTAACCATCCCGAAGATGGCATACATATGGCGGTGGACATATTATCTCCCCCTTGTCATACGGCGTACGGTCCCAGTATCTAATAAAAGTCTATGTCCCGAAGAGCGAAATAAACATAATGGAATTTATTTGGGAGCAGCGGTTATAAAGCCTGCATATCACAAGTTACAGTCAAAAGACTAAATTAAAAAGCAGACAACATATCCTATAAGTGGTTAAACAATACCCAGAGCCTTTAATCGGCCGGAGTAGTGGAACCACTGAATCGAAAATTAAGTAAGAAAACCAAAAGAAATGAAAAAGTACCACGGCTAAGTAAATATAAGTATCGGGCTCAGCGATCTCCAAAGATCGGATGAATAACAGTACTGACTGCAAGCGCGGGGAGACGTTTTACTGCCGCCACACTGCACAAGCAACGCCACTGTGCTATAAAAATGAGTATGATAATGCAATTTTGGAAACGGCCGAAAACGACACATACGAAATATTGCAGTCTCGGTTTGACTGAGACTGTTCATGAGCGGTAGTGAAATATGCTAGCTACCGCTCGCGCCCTCTAGCCCCGGGTTGAGCAGAACTCAATATTAATAAAATCAATAGTACAAAATTGTAACCATCCCGAAGATGGCATGCATATGGCGGTGGACATATTATCTCCCCCTTGTCATACGGCGTACGGTCCCAGTATCTAATAAAAGTCTATGTCCCGAAGAGCGAAATAAACATAATGGAATTTATTTGGGAGCAGCGATTATGAAGCCTGCATATCACAAGTTACAGTCAAAAGACTAAATTAAAAAGCAGACAACATATCCTATAAGTGGTTAAACAATAACCAGAGCCTTTAATCGGCCGGAGTAGTGGAACCACTGAATCGAAAATTAAGTAAGAAAACCAAAAAAAAAGAAAAAGTAGCACCGGTAATTAAATATAAGTATCGGGCTCAGCGATCTCCAAAGATCGAATGAATAACAGTATTAAAGTCATTTTGCTCATTTGTCGTTAGTCCAGCAATTAATTCTTTTTTGGTTAATTTACTGTAAAAGGCAGCTCACGGAACTGAGTTTTACTGCTCATTACATCTCATTAACCCAATTTCTGTATAAATCAATAAATCTTAAAATCTTGCGTGAACACAAAAATCTGATATTTGTTAATATGATTTGATATTTCTTCAAACAGAAATGGTAGCATTTACAGAATTCAGCTATCCAAAATAAATCTTCCAGCACGTTTGATAGTGTATGAAAGTGATTATTACCAGGGAGTTTACGAAGTTTGCAAATAATCTCATCATCGGACCATGGAAGTGTCCATTACGTAGTCATGCCGTAATTCCATTAAGCAACGGGAAAGCTTATATAGTCAGGATTTTATAATGGATATATAGACAATAAAACATATTTAAAAACATTTTTTACTGAATAAAATGCAATAACCTGTTTAACAAGTGATGTCTTGTATCCTTAATTTTTAAGATGTCTACATCTGTCTGCATTTGTTTTCTTATAATTTATTCGCTGGTCTATTTTTTGATGGAATGGTCGCCGATATGATTTCTCAAGAGATTGTCACTCTGGTTAAGTTTTATTGATTTCCTCCTCCCTAAACACCCAAAGATGTCAGTTCGACTTCAAAAGTACCACAATAATGAACTATTACGTAATTCAAGACAATTTTGGAATCAGTTTAAATTTGATTAGTAGCATAATATAGATGAATGGTTTATTTGAATGCTAAAGGAGCATTTGTAACAAAATTATAACACCGGGAAGTAAAATTATTCACAATTTACTCACTTAAAGCTCACGCAGTATGCGTCTTTCTGAGAAGGAAAGAAACGTCTAAGAATTGTATTACTAGTAATCTAATACATACACAAGTCAATGTAATTTGCGGAGTAAAATTTTAATTGGTCCCCTTGGCTTGATATTGGACTATTACAGGTGGCTTTATCAGCTTATTCTGTACATCATTTCCATCTAAAGACACGTTATAACAGGAATAATGTGTTGGTCTGTTCAAGCACAGTTTGTAATGACTGAGAAAGAACACATCAACAGAGCTGCAGGGACTGAACCCAGACAGGAGCGTTTAAGTAGTAATTTTACTCGTCAAAGAAGTAAAATATAACAGATGTATCAATTCGTTTCAAGATATCTGAATCAAACCAACTCTTATTTTTGGAAACAAACTATAATTTGAATAAATGAGACGTTGAAATTATTTTTCGTAATTTAACTCTACATTCATATTACATCTTACCCTTGTTATGTCTACTTAAAAAAAGTAAATTGTCATTAATGTATGAAACCACTAATTATTTTCCCCATTGACACCAACGTTAAAATGTCACATATTAAAGATTTGCTTCAACTCAAGTATGGATAATGCAGCAGTGTTATTTTCATATTGAAAACTAATTTTCCGCTTGAAAAATAAAATACCCAGAAAAGGTGGGGTGAAAAAACATATAAGAAAGTTATTGTTTGTTTACTAAACAGGTAAAGGGTGCAGCTATTTTCATTGATAGTTGCTCACAAAGTGTAAGCATAGAGTCGAAATGCGAAAATGTTCATCAGTGATCCAGTAAAACCTGTTAATAGGCTTCTTATACATACAACCACACAATCGAATAGAAATGGGCAGTTTTCCCATTACTTATAATGCCTATTTTCATCAAAAAGTAGGGATTACTTTTTTTACAGGAAATACATTCGACTACACCTCGGAGGTTACCCCTGCGAACTGATGACCATGGTTGACCATGCTTAGCATGGTTAAGCATGGTCAACCATGGTTGAACCAAGGTTGAAGCATGGTCAGCAGTGCTTTTGACCATGGTTAATTTCAAAACCATAGTTTGTAAGCATGGTCAATGTAATAACCATGGTCAACCATGCTCTCAGACCATGGTAAATATTGATGACTATGGTTGAGATTCTGACCATGGTTGTCTTTTAAAACCATGGTTTAAAAGCATGGTTTTTGGACAACCATGGTTACAACGATAATCTTAATGACCATGGTTGAGCTGGTCACCATAATTTTAAATCATCCAGGCCTCCTCAACTAACAGCTCAGCCAGGGTTCTCCCCAGCATTTTGTTCAGGCGCTGACACAGACAGCGCGCTTTTGGATTTCGAAGGGTGGTCAGCAGGAGTCTATTCCCCACCCTTCCATTTTTTCTCCAAAATGAATTATGCCTTATTTTAATTAGAAGGCACTCTCAGTGCTATTGCTCAAAAATGTTTTTTAAAAATATTTTTAAAATAAAATATCTCAGCCTCAAGCAAGCATATTTTCAAAAGGCAATTGCCTTGCCCAACATTTAAATCCACTTAGTGTATTTTAGAACATTTAAATGCAGTTGTGTAAGGCCTGTATATCAATTAAACATTCAGATCTAAATACTTTTTCGTTTTTTGGAATCGCGAAAACCGGTGACATATAAAAAAAGAAGCATATCGCTAAGTTTTGTAACGCTTTTTTTGGGAAAGATGCACATCCATATATGTTTAATTTCATTCTTCACCAAAAAAATACACTGAATACCTCATCCAGTCGTATTAATAAACGAGTTCTTCGAGTGTATTAAAAAAAATCGCATTTTCTCGCAAAACAATCCAGGGCCGCTCATTGTTATGATGTTACGATTGTTTGGAAAAAAAGCATATCGCTAATTTTGTAACGCTTTTGGGGAAGATGCACATCTATATACGTTTAATTTCATACTTTATCAATGAAATACACTGAATACCTCATGTAATCGCATTAACAAACGAGTGCTTTGCGTGTATTCAAAAAGTTCGCTTTTTTCGCAAAACATTCCAGGGCCGCAGATTTCCGTGTGTCCCTTTTAAACTGATACTGAGCGAGAAATTAAAATGATTTAATGATATTGTTTGGTGTGGAAAACACATGTTTAATATTGTCTGTGATTCAGGCCAATATATCTAGAAACAGCGAGTTTTATTCAATAGAACGCCACCCGTGTGAACGGAATCATAACGGTTATAACGACGTGTGAAAATCACGTGACGTCACCGTTTAAAAAAGAACGTTGCACCGTTTAAAAAAGAACGCTGCACGCTGACTTTGCATGACCGCGAAAGCAGAAAAAACAACATCCGTAAGTATTTTGTAGCCTACACTAATTATATGTCATGCATATAAACAAGTTAATATGTAGATATATAGTCTTCCACGAAACACAAACGCATCAATTCCTTTTTAAGATTGAGGAAATCGTATGCTGAATATAACGTCATCAGTTTTCGCGAATGTACGGCGATCGTAAATTTGCAGACATTTAGCGATGGAAAACAGCCCGTTACAATTAAATAAATGCATTATTTTATGAATGAAACCAATTGTGTAAACTGTTGGGTTTACAAGCATAAAATCTAATGGATTTTGGAACTGCGACTGGAGAAGTGTAGACCGGCTTGGACCGGTCGTTTCACAGCAGCGTCCTGGTTGCCCGTTTCCAGATTCTGAGTGAGATATCTTGTACAACAAAGAAGTTTATTCATATAATCATATGTTAATCAGGATTTAAAAAAAAATGATTTGATACAGTTTCAAAGTATGCATGCCATTTTGCTGATGACGTTCAACTCGATCTTTTTAAAAGTTAATGTTTACATTTTATTTTGGTTGCCTTTATATTTCGATAGGCTGGAAAAGCTAAACAAGAATGCTGCAAAAATGAAGACGCAGAAAGATAAAGCCATGGACCAGAATACTTCTCGGGTCTTTGTACCTTCTACCTGACCAAAGTATGAAGGTATAATAATTGTTTTCTATTAAAAAAGACGGCTGGCGTGGCGCAGTCGGTAGCACGGCGGATTTGTAACCGGAGGCCCCGGGTTCAATCCTCCGTGGTGCCACTGAGTGCTGTCGGTGTGTTCTTGGGCAAGACACTTTCCCCTTAGCCTCGTCCGTCGGATAGGGATGTAAACCGGGCGGTCCCGTATATCGGTCTATCCTCCGAGCACGTTAAAGAACCATAGGAATCTATTTGATAATAAGAGTAGGGCAAGTTCCCGGATTCCTATGTATCCTTCCCCTCTCTCTGGGGAGGCTCTAAATAACCTATACTGTGTTGATGAGCCGTTAAACAACATTCAATCAATCTTCTATTAAAAAAAATGGTATTGGTTAAAAAAAAAAAGTAACATAAATACTTGCTGTCAGAAGAATCAATGTATTGAAACATGTACTTACCCAAGATTATGTATTTATAGTTCAAAAAAGTTAAAAGCATATACAAAACATGATGGTAAAATGGCCCTGAACACTCGTCCTATGGCATCGTCTCACTGTAGACACTTGCACCAGTTACACACAAAAGGGTCTAGCTCTTAATCTGTTTAAAGGTTTTCTTAAACAATTTAAAGCTATATTTAAGGCAGCAGATCATACTTAAAAAACACATGATGTCACTGTTTTATGAAAAACTTATTTTCAGATTTCAGTTTCTTGGAGAGGCCAAAAACGGCATACGTGCAGATGGCGCGGGAAGAACTATTGCAGTGCATAGATCAAAGAAAAAAACCTGGCCCTATACTAAACTGATCACCAAGGAAGAATGTTTGGAGACGCTATACGGCCTGCTGTTTTTACTGTGTGTCAGAATTTAATAAATTTAAAAAATAAGTTATATTTAATTAGCTATATATAGCTCTAATGGCCACAGGCCAGAGATTATTGCATGAGCTTATGCGATAGGGCGTTGTCTGCTGTCTGTCCTCCAATTTAAATTGTCCTAAATGTTATCGAATCCCACTATTATAATCAAACCGGGTAGGTAAACATATATGGTATTGTAATACCACTGGATATCAGGGCAATTCCACTAGATTATTCCAATAGAAATATCACTAGTATTCCACTGGGATTTCCACTGGAATAATAAGATTATTCCAGTTGAAATACCACTGGGATTTCACTGGAACACCACTGGTATTTCCACTGGAATAATCTAGTGGAATTGCTCCGATATTCAGTGAATTCCACTGGTATTCTAGTGGAAAAATCAAGTGGAATTGCTCTTGAATTCCAATGGTATACCAGTGGAATTCCAGAGCAATTCTGTTTGATTATTCCAATGGACGTCCACTGGAATTCACAGGAATATTTTCACCACGGAACTGTCTAGGTTAACGCCAGCAGTAGCCAAAATAGCCAATGGCTCTTATTGGTTTTAATTATTTGAAAAAGTTGTGTATTTTTGCATTATGTTTGAAAAGTTCATTAAATTAGAGTATAGTTTCATTATTTTTGGAATTTTGGCTACTAAGTGCCAACCTAGACTGTCAGTTATAGTTAATATTTTTCCTCAAACCTGTAACCTTTAAGGAGAATAGAAATTGTTAACTCAACTTTTTGTCTGTCAATTATAGTTAACCATATAACCATGGTGAAAAAAACATGGCTGGCCATGGTATAAAGAATGACTGACTGGCTAAACCATGGTTGACCTTGGTTTGATTTGACCATGGCTGATCCTGGTGTGACCATGGTTTTGACCTTGGTTGACCATGGTTTTGACCTTGGTTGACCATGGTTTCGACCTTGGTTGACCATGGTTATGTTTTATAGCAAGCATGGTAATTCATGGCTGACCATGGTCATAGTTTGACCATGGTTTTCAGCTATGGTGCCATTTAGTGTTTTTGTTAAACCATGGTTATACCAAGGTTGACCATGGTTCAGCAGCCATGGTTGACCATGGTCAACCACTGTTGAACCAATGTCAACCATGGTTTTGAAGGACTCCATTCGCAGGGGTAAATTACATGTAATTGGTGGTAGTAAACCTTTAGCTTTATGCTAGATGAAAGGAGACCACCTGTAATACATGCTTAATACATACCGGTGATTACATGTAAACCTCCGAGGTTTGCGTTCTTCTAGTAGACCCATTCGTCTAGAAGAAGGTGTTCTAGCGAGGTGCAGGATAGACGCTATACTCATTCATATTTATTACAAGGTGAGCAATTACCAGAATGTATACCCTGCTTTGCACCGTTATAGAACACATCTTGTTGGAATGTGTAGACTTTGATCCTATGCGTCAAAGATACTACAGTGTTAATACTATGAAAGAGTTATTTAATACTATATATAGACTTCAGTCTCGTTTTAGATTTCCTGAAAGAAATCAGACTATATAAATCATTATAATATGTTCTTAATATGCTATATTTACTTGTTTATAGACCGTTGACGGGCATTTGATGATTTACATATATAGTTTATTATCATACTCTCTTTTATATTACTACCATATCATCACTTATTTGTAATAGTTTTTACATTAATGTTTAATTTACTACTTCATTTATTCATCTGTCATCAGTTTTTGCTCAAAGTATGACCTATTTATGTGTCGACGTGTCGTAAAACACCATTCAAATTTAATTTGCAATATTAATCAGTCGTTCCGTTTAAACAGTATGTCAGAACACTTCTTTGATTCGATATAAGCTCATGTTTCGTCAATCTTTCCTCGAACAAAAGAACGCCTGGCACCAAGTAAAACCTGTTTTATAATCTACGAGAAATAACGTATATGTAATAAGTAATAGGTTGTCGCCTTTCATCTAGCATAAAGCTAAAGGTTTACCGCCAACAATTACATGTAAACCTCCGAGGTGTAACCTCCGAGGTGTAGTCGAATGTAGTTCCTATAATAAAAAGTAATTCCTCCTTTTTTTGATGGAAATGGCCTTATAAGTAGGGAAAACTGCCCAATTCTATTGGATTTGTGGTTGTATGTATAAGAAGCGTAATAATAAGTTTTACTGGATCACGGATGAATATTTTCGAAATTTCGATTCTGTGCTTACACTGTGTGAGCAATGAAAACAGTCAATCAATGAAAACAGCTGTACCATTGACCTGTTCAGTAGGGACACAGTTTTGCATCATTGCAACATGTTTTCATGAATTAAATCTGCATGGCAACAGGTTTGGTAGGCATGAAACCACTAAATCTTTCCCTACCCCTAAAATAGGATACTGTGAAAGATGAATGTTTGTGTAAAAAGGTAAAATATTATTCTTTATCATTCCAACTCGACTTGGTAGCGTGCAGCTAGCATAGCGTTAATTTTGGCATTACTGAGCTCGTATTCGCTACTTTAATCAGGTATGGTACCACCAATTTTGAAGAATTTGCTTAAAAATCAATTTTGGCATGAAAATCGAAATAAATTGACATATTCGTCGTTCTAATTGGACCTAAAATGCAAATATTATTAATGTCCATTGACTGTTATAAACAGTTGATCTATTTAATATGGTGTATTGACAAGAAATGTCATTTGGTATGACAATTCAGATAGTGTAAAAGTTAAAAAAAAACTTTGATTTGCATGAAGTAGGTGTTTTTAAGCTTGTTATGAAAATGACAACACGAGGTGTAGTCGAATGTAGTTCCTATAATAAAAAGTAATCCCTTCTTTTTGATGGAAATATGCATTATAAGTAGGGGAATACTGCCCATTTCTATTCGATTTGTAGTTGTATGTATAAGAAGCGTTTTAATAAGTTTTAATGGATCACTGATGAATATTTCGAAATTTCGACTCTGTGTCTTACACTGTGTGAGCAATGAAAACAGTCAATCAATGAAAACAGCTGTATCTTTGACCTATTCAGTAAACAAAATCTTGCATGTCTTGTGACCCCAACTTTTTTTCAAGTTTTCTATATGAACATTACACCAAATCATTACAATAGGTGACACTTTAACATTGGTGTCTATGGGGAAAATAATTAGTGGTTTCATACCTACACGTTATTTCATGTAGATTGTAAAACAGGTTTTACTTGGTGCCTGGGGTTTTCTTCCGTTCGATGAAAGACTGACGTAACATGAGCTTATATCGAATCAAAGAAGCATTCTGACAAACTATTTAAACGGTATGACTGATATTTTATTGCATTTTTAATTTGAATTTAAAATACATATTGTTGGAGGGATATGTAAATGTGTCATCCGTTTTCTCGTCTGGACAAAACATTGTATATAAATCAATATAACCAGGTCGACCATTTTTTTATTTTTTTATCAGTGGGCTTTTGTATTACCGATAGGCGGGTGTAATATTTTCTGGTACATCGTGGCTCTTAACCAATGAAAAGGGGAGGATTTTTTAGAAATGGTAATAAATCATAATACACTAGTGTATTAATTATCCAATAGAGGATCGAGTCAGCGGGTTTGTATTTTACACATTGTAGTAACACATTTATTACCAGTTATTTGCATATAGTGTATCATATGATACGCGAAGCCATTCCCTAATCTGAAATGTTGCTTTATAAAACGCATGTAAGTAACCTTAACTTTGGTTGAAGGTGTCACATTAGTAGTAGGGTGAACGCCTTAGCGCCGCGTACCCATTTGTGACGAAAATTAAACAACACAACGACGTCATGATTTTTCTTTCTAAAAGGCGCCGTGGTTTAGCAAGTTGACAACATAAAAGTTAGACTTTCACATCATATGGGTGTTATGTGATAAATAGAATCTTATATTCTTGTCTATGTTTTGGATTTTAATAAACTCGATGTATAAAATATATATTTTATGCAAGTCGTTTTTTTAAGTCAATAATACAGAGTCACTCATAACATATCTATGGAAAGCCGCAGGTGACCCTGTGATTATAATTATTTTTTACTATATGTTTAACTGAATTATTATAATCACCACATTTCTACCATTTTGTACGTGTTATCATTATTATCAAAATCCATACATTTTTAGCTCTCTGGAAAAATGTATACATTCTGAAAATGTTAACATTTTTATTATAATCACCACATTTCTACGATTTTGTACGTGTTATCATTATTATCAAAATCCATACATTTTTAGCTCTCTGATTTTTTTTTTATTATAACCACCACATTGCTACGATTTTGTACGTGTTATCATTATTATCAAAATCCATACATCTTTAGCTGTCTGAATGTTTTTTTATTATAACCCGCACATGTCTGAAAATGTTAACATTTTTATTATAACCCGCACATGACATTGTATGCATTATAATTATAACAACATCCGTACGATTACCTCCCTTAGCTCTCTGAAAATGTATACATTCTCAAAATGTTAACATTCTGAAAATCGATACATGTGCGTCTTATAATTCTAAATCTCGCGAGACAATTTATGTTCGGGGGAATTGGCTTTTGAAAAATGTGTGCATTATAATTCTAAATCTCGCGAGACAATTTATGTTCGGGGGAATTGGCTTTTGGAAAATGTGTGCATTATAATTCTAAATCTCGCGAGACAATTTATGTCCGGGGGAATTGGCTTTTGGAAAATGTGTGTATTAAGCATGTATATGCTAGTGTGTTTGAGGGGTAGGGGAGGGGTGTTTAGGGGAATGGGTGGGCAGGCGGTTTAAGGGAGCGGGTTGAACAGGAGGATTGGCAAGTTTATTAAGATGAGATGATGATGGGCAGCAGGATTGATTGATTGATCACCCCCACCCCCACCACCTCCTCAAACACACACATTTCTTTTCTTAAACCTCCTGCCCACACGCATCCCTTAAGCTTCCTGCTTCCCACTCCCCCACCCCACACACATACATTTCTTCTCTTAAAACTCCTGTCAACCCGCATCCCCTAAGTTTCCTACTCCCCAATCCCCCACACACATTTCTTCTCTTAAACCTCCTGCCCACCCGCATCCCTTAATCTTCCTGCCCACACCACACACACACATTTCTTCTCTTAAACCCTCTTGCCCACCTGCATACCTTAAGCTTTCTGCTTCCATCCCCCCCAACACACCCTCACCCCAACCACACTCATTTCTTCTCTTAAACCCTCTTGCCCACCCGCATAACTTAAGCTTTCTGCTTCCACCCCCCCCCCCCCCAAACACACCCTCACCCCAACCATACTCATTACTTATCTTAAACGTCCTGCCCATTCACATCCATCAATCCTGCTGCCCATCATCATCTCATCTTAATCCTCTTGCCAATCCTCCTGTTCAACCCGCTCCCTTAAACCGCCTGCCCACCCATTCCCCTAAACACCCCTCCCCCACCCCTCAAACACACTAGCACATACATGCTTAATACACACATTTTCCAAAAGCCAATTCCCCCGGACATAAATTGTCTCGCGAGATTTAGAATTATAATGCACACATTTTCCAAAAGCCAATTCCCCCGAACATAAATTGTCTCGCGAGATTTAGAATTATAATGCACACATTTTCCAAAAGCCAATTCTATGGAAAGCCGTAGGTGACCCTGTGATTATAATTATTTTTTACTATATGTTTAACTGAATTATTATAATCAACACATTTCTACGAATTTGTACGTGTTATCATTATTATCAAAATCCATACATTTTTAGCTCTCTGGAAAAATGTATACATTCTGAAAATGTTAACATTTTTATTATAACCACCACATTTCTACGATTGTGTACGTGTTATCATTATTATCAAAATCCATACATCTTTAGCTGTCTGAAAAAATGTATACATTCTGAAAATGTTAACATTTTTATTATAACCCGCACATGTCTGAAAATGTTAACATTTTTATTATAACCCGCACATGACATTGTATGCATTATAATTATAACAACATCCGTACGATTACCTCCCTTAGCTCTCTGAAAATGTATACATTCTCAAAATGTTAACATTCTGAAAATCGATACATGTGCGTCTTATAATCCTAAATCTCGCGAGACAATTTATGTTCGGGGGAATTGGCTTTTGGAAAATGTGTGCATTATAATTCTAAATCTCGCGAGACAATTTATGTTCGGGGGAATTGACTTTTGGGAAATGTGTGCATTATAATTCTAAATCTCGCGAGACAATTTATGTCCGGGGGAATTGGCTTTAGGAAAATGTGTGTATTATAATATTTGACCTCAATATTTTGAGGGAACACCAAGTACATCTCGCGAGATATTGGCTGGAGCGGCTGACTGTTCATTGTTTGCAAAGACGTGAAAGAGTGTGCAGCTGTATCTTGATCGGCTAATTAGGTAAGCATATTTACATGACTGATTATGCATTTGTGGCGTTTTCAATTAACCTTTTCCATTGTCTATGAGGTGCATTATCTCGACCTCCAGACTTCTTAGACTTAGACGTGTACTGTGATCAGAAGGAATTATCAACTCGGCCCCTACCGGCCCTAGTCAGCTCGGCCCCTGGTCAACTGGGCCCCTATTTGGTCAACACGGCCCAACACAAATAGTCAACTCGACCCCCGCTGTAAAACAAATGGTCAACTCGGCCCATAGTCAACTCGGCCCCATATATATATATATTTCTATGGGGCCGTGTTGACCAAATAGGGGCCCAATTGACCGGAAATAGTCAACTCGGCCCCCGCTGTAAAACAAATGGTCAACTCGGCCCATAGTCAACTCGGCCCCATATATATATATTAAAACAAATGGTCAACTCGGCCCATAGTCAACTCGGCCCCATATATATATATTAGATATATATATATGGGGCCGAGTTGACTATGGGCCGAGTTGACCAATTGTTTTACAGCGGGGGAATATATATATATGGGGCCGAGTTGACTATGGGCCGAGTTGACCATTTGTT
Organism: Cyrtodaria siliqua; assembly: GCA_037043455.1. Taxonomy (NCBI): domain Eukaryota; kingdom Metazoa; phylum Mollusca; class Bivalvia; order Adapedonta; family Hiatellidae; genus Cyrtodaria; species Cyrtodaria siliqua. The sequence continues at coordinate 81,751 of JAWPHD010002538.1, forward strand.
CTACATCGGGGGCCGAGTTGACTATTTGTGTGGGGCCGTGTTGACCAAATAGGGGCCCAGTTGACCAGGGGCCGAGCTGACTAGGGCCGGTAGGGGCCGAGTTGATAATTCCTTCTGATCACAGTACATGTCTAAGTCTAAGAAGTCTGGAGGTCGAGATAATGCACCTCATAGACAATGAAAAAGGTTAATTGAAAACGCCACAAATGCATAATCAGTCATGTAAATATGCTTACCTAATTAGCCGATCAAGATGCAGCTGCACACTCTTTCACGTCTTTGCAAACAATGAACAGTCAGCCGCTCCAGCCAATATCTCGCGAGATGTAAAGTGTTCCCTCAAAATATTGAGGTCAAATATTATAATACACACATTTTCCAAAAGCCAATTCCCCCGGACATAAATTGTCTCGCGAGATTTAGAATTATAATACACACATTTTCCAAAAGCCAATTCCCCCGGACATAAATTGTCTCGCGAGATTTAGAATTATAATACACACATTTTCCAAAAGCCAATTCCCCCGAACATAAATTGTCTCGCGAGATTTAGGATTATAAGACGCACATGTATCGATTTTCAGAATGTTAACATTTTGAGAATGTATACATTTTCAGAGAGCTAAGGGAGGTAATCGTACGGATGTTGTTATAATTATAATGCATACAATGTCATGTGCGGGTTATAATAAAAATGTTAACATTTTCAGACATGTGCGGGTTATAATAAAAATGTTAACATTTTCAGAATGTATACATTTTTTCAGACAGCTAAAGATGTATGGATTTTGATAATAATGATAACACGTACAAAATCGTAGAAATGTGGTGGTTATAATAAAAATGTTAACATTTTCAGAATGTATACATTTTTCCAGAGAGCTAAAAATGTATGGATTTTGATAATAATGATAACACGTACAAAATCGTAGAAATGTGGTGATTATAATATTTCAGTTAAACATATAGTAAAAAATAATTATAATCACAGGGTCACCTGCGGCTTTCCATACAATTCCCCCGAACATAAATTGTCTCGCGAGATTTAGGATTATAAGACGCACATGTATCGATTTTCAGAATGTTAACATTTTGAGAATGTATACATTTTCAGAGAGCTAAGGGAGGTAATCGTACGGATGTTGTTATAATTATAATGCATACAATGTCATGTGCGGGTTATAATAAAAATGTTAACATTTTCAGACATGTGCGGGTTATAATAAAAATGTTAACATTTTCAGAATGTACACATTTTTTCAGACAGCTAAAGATGTATGGATTTTGATAATAATGATAACACGTACAAAATCGTAGCAATGTGGTGGTTATAATAAAAAAAAATCAGAGAGCTAAAAATGTATGGATTTTGATAATAATGATAACACGTACAAAATCGTAGAAATGTGGTGATTATAATAAAAATGTTAACATTTTCAGAATGTATACATTTTTCCAGAGAGCTAAAAATGTATGGATTTTGATAATAATGATAACACGTACAAAATGGAGAAATGTGGTGATTATAATAATTTAGTTAAACATATAGTAAAAAATAATTATAATCACAGGGTCACCTGCGGCTTTCCATACTATGGAAAGCCGCAGGTGACCCTGTGATTATAATTATTTTTTACTATATGTTTAACTGAATTATTATAATCACCACATTTCTACGATTTTGTACGTGTTATCATTATTATCAAAATCCATACATTTTTAGCTCTCTGGAAAAAATGTTTACATTCTGAAAATGTTAACATTTTTATTATAATCACCACATTTCTACGATTTTGTACGTGTTATCATTATTATCAAAATCCAAACATTTTTAGCTCTCTGATTTTTTTTATTATAACCACCACATTGCTACGATTTTGTACGTGTTATCATTATTATCAAAATCCATACATCTTTAGCTGTCTGAAAAAATGTGTACATTCTGAAAATGTTAACATTTTTATTATAACCCGCACATGTCTGAAAATTTTAACATTTTTATTATAACCCGCACATGACATTGTATGCATTATAATTATAACAACATCCGTACGATTACCTCCCTTAGCTCTCTGAAAATGTATACATTCTGAAAATGTTAACATTCTGAAAATCGATATTGGCTTTTGGAAAATGTGTGCATTAAGATAAGAAATGAGTATGGTTCGGGTGAGGGTGTGTTGTTGGGGTGGGTGGGGGTGGGGGGGGGGTGGGGGGGGGGGTGGAAGCAGTAATGTTACATGCAGTAATAACGTATAATAACCAACTCAGCGCCTTTTTTTTAATGTTCGCAGCATTATTATAACCTCCCCAAAAATAAACCCCATAAAGTCGAACATTATTATAATTATAATAATCACACACAAATAAAAATCTCGCGGGAAGCCAGTTATAACAATGTTTTTTTTTCGTTTTATTTGTCCAAGATACTCCCGGGAATAAAGGAGTATGCCACGTTAGCTTCCTGCAACCTCGCCCCCGCTACCACCCCCCACCCCTCTCCACCCCCACCACACACACACACACACACACACACACACATTTCTTCTCTTAAACGTCCTGCACACACGCATCCTTTAAGGTTCCTGCTTCACCCTCCCACACATACACAATGTTTTCTTAAACCTCCTTCCCACCCGCATCACATAAGCTTCATGCTCTTCCCTTCCCACATACGCATTTCTTTTCTTAAACCTTAAGACACACCCGCATCCCTTAAGCTTCCTCACTCCCACCCCCACCACCTCCTCAAACACACACATTTCTTTTCTTAAACCTCCTGCCCACACGCATCCTTAAGCTTCCTGCTTTCCACTCCCCCACCCCACACACATACATTTCTTCTCTTAAAACTCCTGTCAACCCGCATCCCCTAAGTTTCCTACTCCCCAATCCCCCACACACATTTCTTCTCTTAAACCTCCTGCCCACCCGCATCCCTTAATCTTCCTGCCCACACCACACACACACATTTCTTCTCTTAAACCCTCTTGCCCACCTGCATACCTTAAGCTTTCTGCTTCCATCCCCCCCAACACACCCTCACCCCAACCACACTCATTTCTTCTCTTAAACCCTCTTGCCCACCCGCATAACTTAAGCTTTCTGCTTCCACCCCTCCCCCCCCCCCCAACACACCCTCACCCCAACCATACTCATTTCTTATATTAAACGTCCTGCCCATTCACATCCATCAATCCTGCTGCCCATCATCATCTCATCTTAATCCTCTTGCCAATCCTCCTGTTCAACCCGCTCCCTTAAACCGCCTGCCCACCCATTCCCCTAAACACCCCTCCCCCACCCCTCACACACACTAGCACATACATGCTTAATACACACATTTTCCAAAAGCCAATTCCCCCGGACATAAATTGTCTCGCGAGATTTAGAATTATAATGCACACATTTTCCAAAATCCAATTCCCCCGAACATAAATTGTCTCGCGAGATTTAGAATTATAATGCACACATTTTCCAAAAGCCAATTCCCCCGAACATAAATTGTCTCGCGAGATTTAGAATTATAATGCACACATTTTCCAAAAGCCAATTCCCCCGAACATAAATTGTCTCGCGAGATTTAGAATTATAAGACGCACATGTATCGATTTTCAGAATGTTAACATTTTGAGAATGTATACATTTTCAGAGAGCTAAGGGAGGTAATCGTACGGATGTTGTTATAATTATAATGCATACAATGTCATGTGCGGGTTATAATAAAAATGTTAACATTTTCAGACATGTGCGGGTTATAATAAAAATGTTAACATTTTCAGAATGTACACATTTTTTCAGACAGCTAAAGATGTATGGATTTTGATAATAATGATAACACGTACAAAATCGTAGCAATGTGGTGGTTATAATAAAAAAAAAATCAGAGAGCTAAAAATGTATGGATTTTGATAATAATGATAACACGTACAAAATCGTAGAAATGTGGTGATTATAATAAAAATGTTAACATTTTCAGAATGTATATATTTTTCCAGAGAGCTAAAAATGTATGGATTTTGATAATAATGATAACACGTACAAAATGGTAGAAATTTGGTGATTATAATAATTCAGTTAAACATATAGTAGAAAATAATTATAATCACAGGGTCACCTGCGGCTTTCCATACTTTCCCATTGACAGCCATATAATATGCAAAAACGTCTGCCACACGAGAAAACAATAATCAGGTTATTTTATTTGCATTAGTGATTGTATAATTGCATTCCACTTGCCAATTCCTACATTGTCAGATTCTTAATAATCGAATTTGCAACGGAAGTGTATGCTTTAGAAGTTTGATTTCCCGTTTGTAAAGCATATCTTGTGAAAATGCGATTATAGTATTTTGATGAAATTGTTGACAGATGAAAGATTTAGCTGACAACAACGCACACAATATAAATGGTGATTGTCTCTATTTCATTAAGATTATTCCTTCACTACGACGAGTTATCTTTCAGAAATCTTATTCTTTGGGAAAATCATAACCCCAAAGAGAACCCCGATTTTAATTGAAGTAATATCAGGAAACAGTCGACTAATATGCATATCACTTGATAAATATTTGGACACTCCGATGTAAATCGGGCCATTCCGGATTCAGTAATCAATGTGCACGAATGTGAGATTCTATTTATCACATAACTGATAGCGTCGCGTAACGTCAGAAAGCTTGCCTAAATACCAGTAGCCTAGTTTCTTGTAACACTAATCAGGGGTAGAATTTAAATTATTTCATCCAACTCGCGTAAATGCATTATGTCGTAAAAGACAACAAGTGTCTTCAAACTCCTTTTGTTTGTCTGTTTCATTCTTTGATCACCATGCTAACTTTGTAGGCCTTTAAGCATTTTTAAGGCTTTTGTTTTTTATATTTATATATACGTGGTCATTTATGTGTTGCCTATTGATGTTGCTTTCTTTGTTAGAGAATATTTATAACCTGGTGCGGATATCTATATTTACACTGTCCTGTTTTACTGGGATGCCAACAGGGTAAAGGAGAGGTCTGGCGCACACTAGAATCTGATTTAAACCACCAGCGGCATTGTTTTTCCAAAACCGAAGCCCTATTGTCAACCGTTTTATGTTTGTGATTCATATCTTGCTTTTTATTCATCTGTGTAATGGTTGTTTGTTTCTGTGCGTGTTTGTACAGAAAAGATGCACTCACAGGTTTTTTTGTGAGTGCTGAAAATTTAATCTCGCATTCGCTCAAGTCAACTAGCATTTTACAAATGTGTGAATGCTAAAATTCGAGCGTTGCTTATTGACCTATTGCGTTGCTTATTGACCTATTGCGTTGTTTATTGACCTATTGCGTTGCTTATTGACCTATTTCCCAACGGCAATTAGTCATTGTAACAGCATGGAAAGTTTGTTTATGTGCAGCTAACAGGATACTTAAAGGATTAGCTTAGGTATATGTATTGAGGCACAAGTGACATGTTTCTTTCAATAGCATTGTTATGACCTATTGATGTGTCGACGTGCAGTAAAACACCACTCATTAATTCATTCGTTTATCGTTTGAGATGACATTAAGTTACATACAATTCAAAATGGACGATAACCAGCTAACTGGATGTGTGCATTTCTAAAATACAGCAGCAACTTTGAATAAATACTGAAAAGGGGATCACTTGGAAGCAACGAACACAAACAAAAAAAAGAGTAGCAAACTCGGTTTTATTGTAAAGTGCAACACCTCTCACGCCTCCTACCACGGCATAAGCGATATTCTACTTTAAAGCCACACAGATCGGGCTTGATGATCCCAAAGCCAGTAAGTAATAATGTAACACTACAGCCTCGCCATTGTACTTAACCTAATAACAGTTTATAAATGTAACACAATTAGAGTTAAAATACACCCCTCTTATAACTGATCATGCAATGGGAGTTTACTAATACTGTCAGTTAGTTGTGGTTTATCATCTGAACACCTGTTATTGTTTACTTGCTCTAAACTTAGTTTCTCTGGAAGTTTCTGGAAACTATGAAGTCTGGGAGTTAAGAGGTATTACCATATTACTGGAGACCATTCGCCGAAAGGTCTTGTGGGTAATTTATGCATACATTGAGGTAGTCACCATGGCGTTAACCTGTAGCTACACAGGTCGATGTCCATATGTTGGGCATGACTAACTGCCGAAAGGCATTTTGGGGGAATCTTCTTATATAATACTGAGCATACGGAAAGTCTAGGAGAGTAGAGAGCCCGTGGTCAAAGAGTGGAGAGAGAGTTTCAATAGATTGTCGGTCTTGTATCCACAAGATGGATCCCCGCAGTCTAAGACAGGGTGTGGGATAAGTTAAACTATACTATGGAAGCTAGTATAGTATACGTAAGGGCAGTTGTTTAGCGTTACAAAATAATTTGAGGATTTGGACATTTGAAAGTTTCTAAATACTGTTATACTTTGTGAACCTTAGACATTTAATAATAGGGACTATTTAGGTAATCAACAAATGGACGTACTAAAAACCACTATATGAAACGGATATGCATATATATATATAACAGGATGCTCATAGCGTATTATGAATGTGTAATTATTCGGACTGTTTTATATGTACCAATAAATTATGGAAATCACAACGCGAAGTCCGGACCTTGTTATTAAATGTACCAAGCATGGCATACGATCCCGTAGTGCTACAATAACACTGCTGATCTGTATTTACGGCCGCCACACAGCACTAAACAAACGCTAGTGTGAACTTCAATAAATACTGAATAAAGGATCCGTGGGAAGCAACAAACACAACAAGAGATAAAAGTAGCAGACTCGGTTTTATTGAAGTTTTAAAAGGAGTACATCAGCCATTTTCTAGAATAAAATACAGGTTTAACAATGTTTTACTGCTTAAATTACGCCTGGTGCGTAAGCTAGTATAGTTCATATTTAAATATGTCTAGATACGGTGTAATTTTATGCTCATTCATTATGTTTATGCCATTTAGAAAAAACAAAATTATTTGTCAATTTTAAGTAGACTCCCTAAACATCATGTAAGCGACTAATGTTTCAGGTTTGAATTAAACGGAAGAATTGCAGTGGCTTTGAAAGAGAGTATGAATACTTCAGTACATGATGGTGCGTCGTAGTTTCTTTTCTGCTGTGCACTGATTATACTGTGAAAAGTTCAATTTGTCTTAAGCAACTTTTAATATTTTATTTTCAATTTTGTCTGTGCAATTAACATGATTAAATGCGAAGTGCGAAATGATGTGTGGGTTTGCGCGTTGTTTAATTAAATTAAGAACACCATTCATCTTCAACTGAAACGGGCGAGTCAATCTTATCGCATCGTTAATCAGTTTATCCAAGTTCTTTCTTTTTATTAGCTAAAACACTCATACGGTTTTTCAATAAATCGAAGCCATCAGAAGTCATGATATAACAGTACTAGAACAAACATTCATAAATATATTGAGAAAATCATTGTAAAACATATATAATATCTTTGTTTTTACTGTTTTTTTTCGGTTATCTCAAAAAACTCCGCACTAGGACATGTATTATCAACATTCATATACAAGTGTTAACTAAATTCCGAGAGAACGGTTACGTATGACGTTTGTCTCCAACTCTGTTTTGTCGTGCCCTATATGTGTTGACCTCTTGATGCCCTGGTTTTATCAAGTCACTGACTACTTTAGTTGTGTCTTTATAGGCTGTTGTTGTTGTTATATTCAGATACACTTGATCATATCTGTGCTGTACTTAAATTGCATGTTAACGCTGCCGTGTTTGTTTAAGAAATAACAAATACGTACCTATATTGTATCGGTGAATAAAATACAGTTAGTCGTTTGGATGCGTGTAGTTAAATCACTCGTGCTTTAAAATAGAGTTATGAGTTCGGATGCGTAGTAATTAAATCATGAGTGCGTTAGCACGTGATTTAATTACTCGCATCCGAACGACTAACTGTATTTTATTAACCGATAAAACGTATTTATTATTTCGATTCTAACACGACAATAACCCCATTGTTTACGCTATAGTGGAGGCACCATATTATCTCGGATGTCAAGGTAATCAGGCTGCTATGTTTACAGACTGTTCCATTAAGCGCCCCCGTATGTAACGTTCAGGTACAGTATTTTTAATCACACTAGTAGTCACGCGACAAACAATTAAGTCATTGCGCAACTTTCGACCTTGCTGATACGAGATTATACACCATGTACTTTTCTTTTAAATGTGCGACTTTTAAAACTGAAGGTTCCAAACAGTTTAAGCATTCCAGGAGTTTGTTATTTTATATTATAGATACATTGCCTATTAATGCTGCCTTGTTTATTAGAGATTATATCTTTATATCTTTATTTACACTGTCCCGTTTATTGTTGTTCTTTGATGTTTTGTGTGTTTGTGGTTGACTGTTATCCTTGAATGCTACTTTTCCTGTTTGATTGTTATATCTGTTTTTGATTATTTTATTTCTATTTGAAGCAAATATTGTTCGGTTAATATTCACTTCTGCTAATACTTAGCGAATTGAGAGCAGAATCAAAGAAAGTTATTTTAGCGCGGAGTTTTTTCATTTTTAAATTTCTTTGATTCTGCTCTCAATTCGCTAAGTATTAGCAGAAGTGAATATACACCGAGTCTTTTTAACATTTATTGCGATACTTTAGTCACAATTATATCTTTATGGAAGGAGAATTAAAGCTGAAATGCGTGTGTTTACTTACCGAGTCGAGACAATCTTCGTTACGGATGATCATCTCGTGCACCTGCTGATGACATCGATTACTGGGTTTGGAATAGGTGGTTCCACTACTCCTGTCTTTAAAGGTTCTGACTATTATTTATCATAACCCTTGCTCCCAACCAAATTCCATTTCGTTTATTTCGCTCATTGTTTTCTCGTTTAGGGCAAATCGTTTAGTTATAAACTGGGAATATACGCCGCTGGCCGTGGAATGGTGTGAACATACCTCATTAAACGTTCCATGTTCATCGTCATATGCATACCATCTTCAGGATGGCTCAAATTGCTGGAGTTTTTAAATACTGAGCACTGAACAACCCGGGACTAGGGCGTGAACGGTAGCAAGCACTTTTCACTATTTTTCATGAACATTCTCAATCAAACCGAGACTTCAATGTTTTTTTTCGTATTTATCGTGATCGACGATTTTCAAATTTCTATTTTCATACTTTTTTCGTTATTAAACTCCAACATTCAACATGAGTAGAGTTTCGAGATGCTACTAAAAAGCAATCTTTACAATTATATGAATGAAACGTAACATCTTACCTTATTGTCAACCCGTCATATCGTGCCCTTCAATCATCTTTGGAATTATTGTTTATTTCTCCGCTTGTTTTTGGTTGACTGACCACATTGAATGCTACATTTCCTGTTCAACTTTTATGTCTACTTTTACTACTTTTCCTCCGCATTTGTTTAATTAGGCGCTTATATAGTTACGTGTGTAACTCAAACTAAGTGCAAAAAGATAACACTGCTTTATTTAACAAAAGTTCTCAAATGTCAACCATAAAGTGTTTGTGTTGTCGTGTGCTTTGCTTGAAATTTTTGTTTGTGTTTAATGCGTGTTCTTGGTTGATTATGTTCTATGAATGCTGCCTTTCTGTTCGACTTTAATACCTAGTTTTTGATATGTCTTCGATGAGTGGTGGTAGCTCATTCCTATATCGTATCATTTTTGAGAAGTACGCGGTTTGGTGGTGGTAGGTATTGCAGTTCGGAATGACAAAATTCGTTTTATGAGCAGTTTGTCGTCAACAAGGAAGAGATTCTTTTTAATATTTTAAAAGGTTATGAGAGAGGCTAAATTTTACATTTATTTGTTAAAGCTACACAGTCCATATAAATACATGTCATTTTAAGGATAACAAATAGTGTGTATTTTAAGCTAATATTGCTAGACTGGGATGAGGCTGAACTTATGATGACAAACGTCGTTTTACGAACAGTTTGTCGTCAACAAAATAGAGATTCTTTTTAATATTTTAAAAGGTTATGAGAGAGGCTACATTTTACCTTTATTTGTTAAAGCTACACAGTCAATATAAATACATGTCATTTTAATGATAACAAATAGTGTGTATCTTAAGCTAATATTGCTAGGCTTGGATGAGGCTGAGATGCGATGCGTGCGTATTGATACAATTCTTTACAATACCGAGATCTTTATATACCGCGTTCAAGTCAGTTCTTGGTTACAAATTCAGCAGAGCGATGAACAAATTCAAGTCGTAAACCTATAATGCAAAGCAAATATACTATACTTATAACGTCTTCCCGCGCTTGCAATCAGTACTGTTATTCATTCGATCTTTGGAGATACTTATATTTAGTTATCGTAGGTACATTTTCAATTTCTTTTGTTTTCTTACTTAATTTTTGATTCGGTGGTTCCACTACTCCGGCCGATAAAAGGCTCTGGGTATTGTTTAACCACTCATAGGATATGTTGTCTGCTTTTCATATGCAGGCTTCAACCGCTGCTCTCAACTAAATTCCATTATGTTTATTTCGCTCTTCGGGGCATTTCATTTTATTAGATACTGGGACCCTACGCCGTACGACATGGGGAAGGAGTATACTCCATGTCCACCGCCATATGCATACCATCTTCGGGATGGTTAACATTTTGTTCTATTGATTTTATGAATATTAAGTTCTGCCCAACCCGGGGCTAGAGGGCGTGAGCGGTAGCTAGTATATTTCACTACCGCTCATGAACAGTCTTAATCAAACCGAGACTGCAATATTTCGTATGTGTCGTGCTCGGCCATTTCCAAAAGTCCATTATCATACTCTCTTTTATATGTGTTGCATTGGTGTGCTTTACATTATTAAATAGAGATTGTGTAGCTTTTAGGTTGGACATCTGAGTTATTTTAACAATGAAGTGACTTTGATGATTAGTATCATTTTCATATTATTTAATCAATTAAATGAAATAAGAACAAGACAGGCAAAACGAAACAGAACATGATCAATATAAAACGTAACAATGTAATAGTTTCAAAATGACAGACTCTTGCACTGCATGATATTTATGCATTCTGGGAAGCAATTAGGTGCGCAATTGATAGACAAGAATTTATTTTCATCAATAATAATTTAAATATTTTCAAGTTTTCAACCCAAAGTGTACAACACTTCTTATGACATATGAACCATCGTAGTGTGACACGCTGACAAACACCTAACTACAATAGAATTCATAGATGCCAAATACCTTTTGAAATAGTTTATCATACCCTTAAAGCCACAAGTGTATCATACATACTAAACTATTACCCATTCGATAGATACATACAGTAGCGTTGCTGTACTTCCCATGTATTTGAGAACTTATTTCAAAAAAATAATTTTCTAGAACTGTATAGCAAACAAATTAGTTAATTAAGCAATCGTGATTCCACTTGACCATAAAGGATGATTTATGGAAAATAACGTTTAAACAGTAAATTCAATTGTGTTAAGTGTTCTAAGCATCACTGTTCTTGATATATACAGTTTACACATGATTAGGCTTACATCTCGTATGAATACAATTAATAGAAGGCATTTGATGACAATCACTCATTGGATTCGCGCATCATCATCTTCATGAGCTCTCGCGCATCACATTTATCGCGCTAGATCATAGATCAACATTGTTATAACTTTAACAACACTATAGTGTCGTATATAATCAGTCGACACATTCAGTATTTGTTACAATACTAAGAACGTCTTAAACGTTCATGAGAACATTCTTTTCATAGTTCATCTTTGTATTCGCTTGTTTTTTTTAGATAATTGTATATATATTTAACATATTTTAAAAGTTGCATTAAACTTATGTAAATGCATTCACCGTCATTGATTCTTTCCTGAGTTAGCCCCAACCACTAGGGTCATCTTGCGACAACTGGTGTGAGAAGTGGGATTTTGGGCGACTACGGAGGGAAAGAATCAATAAGTGATCTTTATTATGATATACTAAATCTCTACTTATTATTTTAGAATTGTGTACCACCCTCTGATCCATCAAGGCGAATGTAGACGATCACGGCCACAGCTTGGAAGACATGACAAGGGTAGGGTGAGTCCAAACTGTTGTTTTGTACGTTCTTTCCTTGGCACGAGGTCGCAGTGGTCTACACGATTGGGTCTGAGGCACTTTTTGCTCCATAATTTCGGTGTTTAATTTACCTCCCATAGATATTTAAATAGTATCCAATTAGGTTGGCGAACAAGACGTTCTACTCATGTTGTGACACTCGAGTATACTTATATTGATGGGAGAAGTAAATATACATGTACATGCTATACACATTTCTATGATTGTTTAAGGTTTATGTCCAATATCAAATATAGATATTTTATGTAGTGTATATGTTTTGTGAAATCTAGATACTATCTATACATAACCGTTATTAGTTAGCGCTAGTACAAATGTGTATGTACCTTGTCCTATGATGATGCCCAGGTATTTACTGAGAACACAGTGACTTACCATTAGTAGTTAGTAGAGTAGAAGTATTAGTGACTTGTGTATTGTAGTTATTGTAGTGAGTATTCCACAATGTCTATCACCATGACGTCCATAAAGGATCTTACGGATATGGGTAAGGGGTTAGGGTATACTGGAGAGGAGCTCAGACAATGATAGAAGGCAATAAGAGGATGTGCAGAGTGCAAGAACCATAACTATGTTATCATTTAACTTAGAGTTATTGCCGTTTGTAATTTTATACTTAGAATTTTTGTCCGGAGCATAACTTCAAAACTACTGTTGGGACAGCAATGAAACTTCACAAAATGATAGAGGGCAATGAGAGAAAATGCAGTGTGCAAGAAACGTAACTCTGTCTTCTTTCGAATTATAGCTAATGTCCCTTGTCATTTTATACTTGGAATTCTTGTTTGGAGCATAACTTCAAAACTACTAATTGAACTACAACGAAACTTCACTCAATGATAGAGGGCAATAAGAGAAAGTGCAGAGTGCAAACAACCTGGCAGCGAAGACACAATTTGGCGCTGATTTACTGTTATAAGTTACTAGGTTTGCATGGAGAAATAATAATTGAGAATGATTGTTTTGGCAAAGTACAATGATGACATTACAATTGTATTCCTTCATTCGATTCGTGCAATATCAAATATTAGATTATTACTTTTTAATAATTGTGTTAGTACTATAGCAATGGATTGAATTCGCCCCTTGTTGTTATATTTTCATTGAATTTTGCTTCTTGTCGTTCCTTTTTTGTTGAATTTTGCTTCTTGTTCTGTTTTGTGCGGATGAGAAGATCGCACTCCTCGGTCCTAATTAGAGTTAAACAGTGCACACATTGGTCGTCATGAGAGTTAAATATTGCATACATCGGTCCTCAAGAAAGTTAATCGGTCCTCATGAGAGTTAAATATAGCATGCCCTCGGTCCTCAATATAGTTAAATAGTGCACACATCGGTCGTCATTAGAGATAATATAGGTTATTGAATTTGTATGGCTTAATATTACTTGGAACGAGTTGTTTTGGCAAAGGACGACGAGCTTGCGGTCTTCATGAGAGTTAAATATTGCATGCACTCGGTCCTCAATATAGTTAAATAGTGCACACATCGATCGTCATTAGAGATAAATAGTGCAAACATTCGTCGTCATGAAATTTAAGAGCACACCGTGGTTGTCATGCGAGAAACGATGGCACTCTGCGGTCGACATAGGAGTTAAGTCCACAACGCGATAAGTGCTCATCCTTGTAATTTACAGTCTGACATTCTAACCACAAGACTAAAGCGACTTCAAGATATATCAGTATCTAGTCCGCTACGCCGCACATGTAAATAACCATGCATGGTGATATACTATTTTTTTATCAATTACATGTAACTAAGATACCACCCGAACCTTTTGATTTCAATTTTTATTTAGCGTTGAGTTTGGTCATGAATGCGTACTTAATTATTACGTAATGACTATTCAATGCTAGAATCAAAACCTGGTGTTTGGGACTTGAAACACATCGAAACCGTGGGCCTGCAGCCTTTGGTGTCGCTTAACGTCAAGTTCAACCCACCAGGTATTGATCTGGGACAATATGAACCCGCTGGACATATTTTATTTCTTAAATAATACCTTGCAAATATACCTACTACAAAACCGCAGTGTCCCTGTTTCTTCATATTCATGAGATAGTGTCAGTATAGCGTCTGTAGTTTTAAGCACTATGACACTTTATGTGTAAACTCATTGAAATTGCACACATACCGTATAAAAACTATGAGGAAAACATACACCTTTAGTGTCTCGGTATCTCACTGGATAAGGCACGGCGCCTTAGAACTACAAACCTCTGTTCCACGTGCGTCTCTCTTTGACCGAGGCATATCTGATGGGAAACGTCATCCTTCATCTCATCTCATTTCTTGCGCATCTCATTTCTGGCGTATCTCTTTTCTTGCGCATCTCATTTCTTGCGCATCTCTTTTCTTGCGCATCTCATTTCTTGAGGAAGATGTCTTAATATAACATAACAATTAATAGACAGAGTATGGTCTCATCGAGCTGATTGATTTAAACATCGAGATCGGCGTAGCATGATAACAGACTGAATCAAACTGAGTCTGCTAGTTTTCTGTCTTTTCTTGTGTTCGTTGCTTTCATGGGATCTTGTTTTGAGTATCGCTACTGTGTAAACCAATACTATTAAATGACTTGGGGGGGGGGGGGGGGAAACAAATGTTGAATTTTCCTTAGAGTGGTAGTAAAGGATGGATATTGTATTTCAAACTTCTCTTTATTTCCACATAACCTCGCACTTCCTATTAGTTCATTTTTGAAACCAAGACAATTTAAAATATATGTATAGTCACAAACGATGTAGTTTGTACTACAGCTGCGAAATATACCTGTACATATATTCAGGGAAGCTACAACGGTAGCGAAAAGAGCTTTGTAAAAATATGAACTACAAATACAACGCAGAGGGACACACTTTAACGATACCTAATACAGGTCAACTACACCGACAGCAAATAGCTGTGTGAAGCCTCATATTTCACAAACAACTTTGCATTCTTCACAAAAAGCAAATGTGAAATTTCCGAAAGTGCGTCATAATGAAATTCATATTTCGCAGTTATTATATATGTATAATGTTTAGGTCATTCTGCTCCTATTACCTTCAAATGAGAAGATGTAAAATGGCTTGCAATAAACTGATGTAAGAAACCGAGCTATTAATAACAAATGAAAATCTTGAAAATAACCATAGCAGTAGAAACATACACATAAGGTGTAGTGTACAAGAATTCGAAATTAACCCATGGAACAGTTAATTAAATTTGGACAGGTTTTGATCAAATGGAAATAATTACTAGATTTGCACCATTGCAACACAGATTTTGATCAAATGGAAATAATAACTAGGTTTTCTTCATTGCAACAATTCTACGCTACAGTCTCCATGATGGGTTTCAAACCAGTGGCATCTGCCGTATTTATAGGCAGTCAAGTTAGCAGGCGAACATTCGGGATCACTTCAGCACGGGTTATACTACCGTGAATTCCGACTCAAGAGTTTGCACTAAGAATCCAATTAACATATGAACTCTTGCAACACATGTATTTTATGCGCAGATGTACCAATTCTGAGGTATTTGTAACTTTTGGTATCGTTTCCACTGGATGTGAAAATAACGGAAGTGCGTAATAATGAATCGCAATTTTCACAAACTTCTGTGAAGAATTCTTCACATTTGTGAAAAAATGCGGTTTGTGACATATGAGGCTCAACATAGCTGCTCTCTACAACGCTTACACACTTATACTGAAACTCGATTCAATACCCATACAGAGACAAACTACAAGTTCAACGTTTAAATAGCGACAAATGTTATCGATACCAACTACAGGTCAACTACACCGACAAATATAGCGACAAACTACAACGCTTACACACATATACTGACACACGATTCAATACTCATATTGAGGCAAACTGCACGTTAAACGTTTAAATAACGACAAATGTTATCGATACAAACTACAGGTCAACTACACCGACAACATATAGCGGCACACTACAACGCTTACGCCTTATACCGACACTCGAGTCAATACTCATATTGAGGCAAACTACATGTTCAACGTTTAAATAACGACACACGTTAACGCTGACATGAAGGTGTTATGGTTAGCACCGCGGCGTAGTAACACTATTAAGGAAACTACAATGGCTGGCTGGGAGAAAATAACAATTTTAGAAGAGCATGCTTTTGAACATTAAGCAAATATTCATGCATAAAAAAAACTTCAATTTAGATCAATATATTTCGATGTTTAGGACGCCCAAAGGAAGACACTGCTGTGGATGTGAATCTGTTGGATGTATTAACCCTTAACCCGCTAAGCACGACTAATATTTGTCAAAACACCCATTCGTTACATAATTGGAATGATCTTAATTTAAAGAAAGAATAGTCCATTATAAATATGTAGCGGGTTCAGGTTAAATATGAGATGAGAAATCACCGATAACATTGCCATACAATATACTGTGGTATCTTCTTCGTTAGGTTCATATAATAGCATTAACGTAGCATTGAACCGTCATTATATCCCGTTATAGTACGCAGACGAGTAACCAAGCCAATTACCAATTCACTGATTCTCTTACTCGTGTCAAAAGTAATGAAATTGGTAAATTACGTTAAAACAACCGAACCGTTGTTTTATCTCGCAATTTCAATTATAAAATATTCTTTGAAATGGTTTCTTATTACTAGGAATCATAAAGTGATATATTAAACTGGGGGTTCAGTTTCCCTGGATTATTCACATTATTTACCATATGAATATTTGCAAAGTTTGCCGTACAGTTTATGATTACTTTTACGAGGTTTTCGTCTGGGGACTGTTATGGATATAATGACAGTTATTGAAATACAAACTGTGATTGTAGCGCGTGGGATGTAATAGAGAATAATGTTATGGGTACGATTGTAAGACAACGACCGAAATGATCTCTATGCACACTCTGCATGAATATTGTTACATGTGAAGTGGCCAAAGATGATTGCAGCGTCACACCAGATTATAAAACAGTAGACGATTCTCTGTTTTACTGGTCTTATACAAGAAGTTTCCAAGGGTAATTGCAGCGTCACACCAGATGTAAAGCAGCAGACGATACTCTGTTTGACTGATCTTACACTAGGAGTGTCCAAGCATAACTCACACCAGATTGTAAAACAGCAGACGATATTCTGTTTGACTGATCTTATACGAGTAATTTCCAAGGATAATTACAGCGTCACATCAGATTGTAAAACAGCAGACGCTATTCTGTTTGACAGATCTTAAATGAGAAGTGCTAAACAATAATTGCTGCGTCACACCAGATTGCAAAACATCAGACGATTCTCTATTTGACTGCTCAAATACGAGAAGTGTTAAAGGATAATTGCAGCGTCACACAAGCTTGTAAAACAGCAGAAGATATTATATATTTGACTGATGTTACACGTGAAGTGGCCAAGGATAATTACGTCAGTTTAATTTATTTTTTTACTACACTTAATATAGAATGATGATGTCTTCTATTTTAAAAACATTACTCCTCTTGTAAATATATTGCGCAAATACAAGTAGTATATATGTTTCTTTTAATTTACACTATCTAGGTATCAGCATCGTATTTTGATAAATTTCTTAGGCGACATGAAGGGAATTTAGGCGTCATTTCAAACAAGCTTCATTATTGAGAGTTGAAAAACTTGAAAACTGGTATATAATGATCAGAATCGGGTGATTTGACCATTTGAACGTAGTTTATGGACCTGTCATTTTGAGAAACATGACGTCATTGTTCTTAATTACCATATATGGCATACCGATAGATATCCTTTAAAGAAAAGAAAATCGGGCAAATGAATATAAATCTAAATATAGACGATATTGTTCTTATTATATTATTATTTGCTTATGATATGGTAATTATAAGTAAAACTCATCAAGAAATAAATTAAACTTGTTATATGATTTACTGTATAAGATGGGATCTAAAAATTACTAAATCAAAAACGAAAATAATGGTATTTAAAAAATGAGGTGGATTATAAACGATGAAAGTTGGACATATAATAATGCAGCTATTGAAGTAGTTAATGATTTTAAATTTTTAGGGACGGTTTTTAATTACACGGAAATGTTTCAATAAACATCAAGAATGTTTAACTGTCAAAGTGCTTAAAGCCTTAAAAGTGTTATTATCTAACTGTAAAATAATAAAATAAAGCCTAAATGTTATGTCAACTGTTCGGTGTGTTTGTTGGTTCAATTGGTTGGCAACTTGGGGATATACACAATCGAAAGAAATTGAGAGAACACCTTTCAAGGTTTGTAAACTGCTGCTAAAAGTTAGAAATAATACATGTGCTTGTGTTTATGTAGAATTGGGTAGGTATACTTGGTATATATCTCAATATATGCGTATTGTTAAATATTGGTTTAAATTGTTGAATTATTTTAAGACATGTATATAAACAATCATTAAGTAATTTGTGTGAAAAAGGTATAAAATAATCCAAGTACTGTAAATTTAAAACATTTTATATTCACATGCAAACAACGATTAACAATTATTTTTTTTCAACGTTGGGTTGCAAAAAATGGCAAGTGGTGCATTGAATTGTATAACAATTTCAAATGTAACTTAAATTATGAAGCATATCTAAAGATCTTGCCAATAAATACTGAAAATTGGATCCCTTGAAAGCAACAAACACAAACAAAAGATAACAAGTTCTCTAAGAATATTTATAACACGATTTAGAATTTCAGTACACTCTTTAAGAATTCAAACTGGGAAATATTCTAGAAATATAATTCTAAGAAAGGAACGTTATTGCCAATGTTGTAATACTATAGATTTAAAAGATGCGTATCATGTCATACTTATTTGCCCATGTAACGTTGATTTTAGAAAGAGTCTTATGAAAAAGCATTATGGCAGACGTAGCATGTTTACATTTTTGATTTAATGCAGTGAGAAAATTAATCAATTTTACTGAAGTTAGCAATATACATTAAAAAGGTACTTATATTAAGAACTAGTATTGTCAATGCCGTTTCATAGACTTAACCATTATTTGTCATGTTGTTCATTCTCAACTAGAAATATAATAACATTTTTTTACAATTTATACAGAATAGCTTATTCTCAGCTATAAATGTGATAAAATATCTTATTTCCGATATACAAAAATTATCAAAATAGTACTATGCACTGTTCTCTAGTCACGTGACTAACATATGTTCATATACATGTGTATTTATACACTCAGTACATTTAAAAACGCACATCTTTTGGTTGATACGTAACAGCTTACCACCATATTTTAACCCTTGGGGTAACTGCAAATTAATTTTCGAATGACTTTTCCCAAACTTAGCAAAATCACATTTTAAAAAGTGTGCATTTTTAAATGTACTGAGTGTATATGATGATGTACGTTGTACAAGTGAAAATAAATTATATATTCTGTTCTATACGAAATCATTAACTGATCAACAGTGTAGTATTAAAATACACATTTTGTCATGCAGATATGCACTTTTCTGCCTAATAAAGGGGTGACCTGTTAAATTTTGCTTTATTAGGCACTGACCAATAGAGCAAATCAATGCAGAATGCGTCGGCGTTTATTGTACGTAACGTTATCTGACGTCATGCACGTAACGCTGCCTGACGTCATAAAACAAACAAAAAAAACAACAACATGGCGACGTCCTCTATAAGCGTAACATTCTGAAAAATAGGTAATAATAGTAATTCATACAAAAAATGTGGATAATCTACATGATAAATAGAATATTATGTCACTGCCTTTTACTATCAAGTTTATTAGGCTCGGCACGAAAACGAAGAATGGCTCGACTACGAAGAATGGCTCGAGTCGAGCCATTCTTCGTTTTGTAAGCCTCGCCTAATAAACTTGATAGTAAAAGCCACTGACATAATATTCTATTGATACGATTGTGATTTACTTAGAATAACCGAGTAAATTATGATATTGAAAACAAATTATTAACGTAAACATCACTGTGATTGTTCACTATGGTAACATGACCATTTTTCCTCCAAATGCAAGTTCGTTATTAAGTCTGAATTAACAAATAACCAATCATACGCGTGACAGATTTAAAAATCATCCACGTAACCAACGCTATTCTATGATTATTTAGTGATTGGATGTTCCATGGGAATGATTTTTCCTGTGAGGCCTAATTGAATGTTTTATTTAAAGCACACACTAACTTCTAGACGTACCCAAACGTAACAATGCAATGCAAAATCCATTTCCGATTGCTTACGTTATCGACTTCCAAAAAAATGACATTCATGTATTCAACAAGATTGAATGTCCGTTCGAAGCCGAAAGCGATTATGAAATAAGCTTTGAATGATGTAGATTAATATATTGATTATGTGACCACAAAAGGAGCATTATCAAAAAGATTATACAAAACGAGAAAGACAATAATTCATGTTGACTTCTGAAATATGTGTCTCAAACAATTAAAGAGCATATTTGAATGGACATTGGCCAAAAAGGCCTCTGGGGTTTAATACATGTACTAGGGTGCGCCAAATCTCACGCTAACTCCTCGTCAAGGCCAGTCTGTACTGCTTTAAAATATATTGAATACAGCTTAAGCCGGTGCTAGCGGGTGTGCTAGGTGTTACACGAATTGTTACCTCTCATGAACAGACTCAGTAAAACCGAGTCTGCTACGTTTCTCTCTTGTTTGAGTTTGTTGTTTCCAAGGAATCCCTTTTTAATATTAACTGACATTCACACTATAATTTGTTTAACTATATAGTGCTTTGTAGCGTCTGTAAAACGTCGCCCAGACTACACATCAGTAGTATAATTACTTACTGGTCCTTTGGGATGGCCAAGTCAATTCTGTGTGGCCTTAAACAAGAAATAGCGCTTGAGCCGCTGCTAGAGGGCGTGAAGTATGACCTCATGTGCACTAGTTACGGTATGTCCTAAGATTTGTTCTCAGAAATATGCTGGGTTCGAAGTCTATTTTTCACACACTGACCTGAAATAAATCATAATTTTGAATATTTCCAGATCAAGTGCACCCATAACGTTGCCAGTATGTTCGGATTAATTGTCACGCTTGTAAAGAGAATACAACCTTCACTTTATTTTGTCTTTTTACCTGCATTCTTTGAATTTAACATACAATTAATATGAACTGTTTGAATAAGAAATAGATCGAACACATATTCTTTGAAACCAAAACTGAAGCGTTTTACAAAGCAACAATAGCAGCAGCAGCAGCAGCAGCAGCAGCAGCAGCAGCAGCAGCAGCAGTAGCAGAAGCAGCAGCAGCAGCAACAACAACAACAACAACAACGGCCCCAAGTTCCATTCCAAAAATTAGAATGTTTTCATTGTTTAATGTAGTATATGCCCACATATTTCAACCCGACAGTAGAATGTTCTAACAAATCTAAACAAAGTCTCTAAACAAAAAACAACAGAGTCGAAACATCTCTTTAAAGCAAATACCGTTGCGTTTGAAAAACGAACTACCGTACCAAGCTCATTTAAACATAAAGTCATTTTGCTCATGTGTCGTTAGTCCAGCAATTAATTCTTTTTTGGTAAATTTACTGTAAAATGCAGCTCACGGAACTGTATTTTACTGCTCATTACATCTCATTAACCCAATTTCTGTATAAATCAATAAATCAAAAATCTTTCGCGAACAAAAAAATATTGGTTAAAATGATTTCTTTAAGGAGATATGGTAATATTTACAGAATTCAGCTATCCAAAATTCGCATGTATAACCTGTTTTCATAAATTGTCCAGCACGTCTGATAGTGTATGAAAGTGATTATTACCAGGGATTTTACGAAGTTTGCAAATAACGTCAACATAGAAGTGATAGTTCTTGTCGCAAAACATTTATTTATATATATATATTATATATATATATATATATATATTAAAAGCACCCAAACACAATGGCACCGTAAAAACAAAGTAAGAAACACCTTAGGATTTATCAAGAATTGTAATTAACAACCACAGCAGTTGCAGCCAAGGAGAAAACCAGTGTAGGGTAAGATGTCTCCACCAGCTTTTATGCAAAATTAGTCCATGGAAATACCACAATAAAAAGGTATTTTTGACATTTTCGCAGTATATGATATATTAACAAGACTTTTGTAAGACGTCGCTTGCATGTCGTTACATATTCTATGATATTACCATATAAAAATATTATGTAATAGTGTTGGTTGATGTCATACACATTTCTACACAATTGTTTGTTATATGGAAAAAGAGTATGATAATGGACCTTTGGAAACGGCCGAGCACGACACATACGAAATATTGCAGTCTCGGTTTGATTGAGACTGTTCATGAGTGGTAGTGAAATATGCTAGCTACCGCTCACGCCCTCTAGCCCCGGGTTGAGCAGAACTCAATATTCATAAAATCAACAGCACAAAATTTTAACCATCCCGAATATGGCATGCATATGGCGGTGGACATGGAGTTATCCTTCTTTAACCTATTCCCCATGTCGTACGGCGTATGGTCCCAGTATCTAATAAAATGAAATGCCCCGAAGAGCGAAATAAACATAATGGAATTTAGTTGGGAGCAGCGGTTATGAAGCCTGCGTATAAAAAGCAGACAACATATCCTATAATTCGGTATATGCAAAATGTGCATGTTGATGGCGGTATAGGGACTTTAACAAGTGATATCTTTTATTTTTTTGTTAATTTTTAAGATGTCTGCATTTGTTTTCTTATAATTTATTATTTTGTCTACTTTTGGTGGATAAGATCACCAACAAAACTCTCCAATAAACGATGTTATATTGTACAAGTAATATATCTTACGTGTTTGTCATGAAACCAAAATATGTGTGAAATTGATATATAAATTTACAGATCTATATTTGTTGCTAATGATAACCTTACCATAACGTTAAAGGAGTGGGCGCACACTTAAATCAGTGGAGTAAGGGCACATATATATGATAAATAAATGTATATATCTAGATCTATCAAAATATGTAAGTAATGTATATATACCTCGTCGTCAGTAGGTAACTGTTTTATAAGTGTGTACATCTATTGCAAAATGTGCATGTTGATGGCGGTATAGGGACTTTAACAAGTGATGTCTTGTATTTGTTTGTTAATTTTTAAGATGTCTGCATTTGTTTTCTTATAATTTATTTTTTTGTCTTCTTTTGGTGGAATGGCCGTCGATATGATTTCTCCTGAGATTGTCACTCTGGTTAAGTTTAATTGATTTCCTTTTCCCTAAACACCCACCGATGTCAATTCTGTAATAGACGTTTTCATACGCGACATTCGATTTCGACTTCTAAAGTATCATAATGAACTATTATGTAATTTAAGACAATTTGGAGTTAGTTTAAATTTGATTAGCATCATAGTGGAAATGAATCGCTTATTAGTATTTGTAACAAAATTATAACACTGGGAAGAAAAATTATTCACAATTTACTCACTTCAAGCTCACGCAGTAAGCGTCTATTCTGAGAAGGAAAGACACGTCTAAGAATTATATTGCTAGTAATCTAATACATACACAAGTCTATGTAATTTGCGTGGTAAATTTTAATTGGTTCCCTTGGCTTGATATTGGACTATTACAGATGGCTTTATTAGCTTATTCTGTACATCATTTCCATTTGAAGACACATTATAACAGTAATAATGTGTTTTATTATATAACCTATAAATAGACGCGTTTTCATTGGCTGAAAGTAATTTTTTAGAAAAAATATCTAGCGATATTGACCTGTTTTTTTCTGATATTGACCAGTTTTATAAATAGTAACAGGGGAAGACCGGGGAATCCCACGAGCCGCCTATTAATATCATTCGCCTTTATCCGTACGCTACGGAATTTTCCGAGGCGCGTTCCGATGACCACGGAAACTTCCGAAGCTCGTTCGGATGATATTGATTAAATGCAATCAAGCGTTTGACTTGAGGGTTATATAATAAAACAGTTATGGACTTTTCAGCTGTTATACATGATGTTGATATGTACCAAAAAATCATTATTGACCTCGGCTATCGCCTCGGTCAATAATGATTTTTTTGGTGCATATCACATCATGTATAACAGCTGAAAAGTCCATAATTGTATAGGTCTGTTCAAGCACAGTTTGTAATGACTGAGAAAGAACACATCAACAGAGCTGGAGGGACTGAACCCAGTCTGGGTCGGTTTGAGTATTAATTTTACTCGTCAAAGAAGTAAAATATAACAGTTGCATCAACTCGTTTTAAGATATTTGAATCAAACGAATTTTGGTTTTGGACACAACTATAATTTGAATGAATGAGACGTTGAAATCATTCTTCTTAATTTAACTCTACATTCATATTACACCTTACTCAAGTCAAGTATGCATCACGCACCAGTGTAATTTTCATTACTCAACAGGTAAACGGTAAAGGGTACAGCTGTATTCATTGATAGTTGCTCACAAAGTGTAGCATAGAGTCGAAATGCAAAAATGTTCATCGTGATCCAGTAATCTATTAATACGCTTCTTATACATACAACCACAAAATCGAATAGAAATGGGCATTTTTCCCCTACTTATAATGCCCATTTCCATCAAAAAGGTAGAGATTACTTTGTATTATAGGAACTACATTCGACTACACCTCGGAGGTTTACTTGTAATTGGTGGTGGTAAACCTTTAGATTTGTGCTAGATGAAAGGAGACCATCCGTAATGGGTGGCAGACAGCAGTTTTTTTCTCCGTATCAGGTCAGCGGATTGCCCTGGATTCAACTATCTCCCTCTGTACAAGTAAGTCACACACCTGCAAAAGAAATAGCACACCAATGTATCTACAACGCCTACTGCTTTACAAATCAGATATAAGAAACATTCAACCACAGCTCTTGCAACATACTGACACACTCAATCTGTCTAACGAAATCGCGAAAACTGTTGCTGGTCCGAGTCGATGATGACATTTGTCAAAACACACACACAGGATAGGCGCCAATTATAGGACAAATTTCTGCATTTATGCTTGCTGTCAACATGAAGTACAACCTACAAATCAATACCAATATACAAACCATCCATTGATAACTTCCAGTATTTCAAGCTGTTTGTTGAACAGAAACACAAAATTCACAGATTTTCCAAAAAGCCTCAGTTTCGCATTTCACCCTATATAATTCTATGGGAATCAGGGTGTCAGGGAAGCATGCCAAATTGTTTCTCAAACTCCATTTTCACCAATCAATACATCAATCAATACATCAATATATCAGTCAGTCAGTTAACTAAACAATTACCACTGGCAACCCAGGACTGTTTCCTAATTAAGAGTATGCAATTACGACTGCACTTGGTTTCCGAGAAAATATGACAGGCGATGAACATGAAGTTTTGGTCTCTTGCCATTAAATGAGTCACGATACAAACCATAACTATACCGGTCGCGGTCACCAGTCCAAAGAAATTACTCTTCAGTAATTGTTACTTTATTTTTTTATAACTGTATTCAGTTTTTCTATAATAGCCTGAGAGTGGGAAACTTAAGAAAATACACTGGCCATTTTCTGTTATGGCTCTGAAAATGAAAATAAAGTAAACAATCACCTGGTTAGAACCAATTTGGGGGCAAACTTCAAACTGTTTGTGTTGGTTCAAGATTGAAAAGCAATGTTGCACAACCGCTGACAATATCTCAATGAAGAATGAATAAATATATCACATATACCCATTTCACCTATATTTCAATTTGTATTACCTCCTTTTAAATAAACAGCTGTCAGGTGTACATACTCTTTCAAAACACTGAAATAAATGCATTTTGGTAGCTCTTGTTTATTCAGTAAATGGTTAGAAGTGAAATTAGAAAAACAAAATGACTTTTAAAAAATGTCATCTTACCTTAAGGAGGCAGACAACAGTTTTTACTCCGTATCATGTCAACTATCTCCCTCTGTACAAGTTAGTCACACTCATGACAAAGAAATAGCACACTAATGAATCTACAACGCCTACTGCTTCACAAATCAGATATAAGAAACATTCAACCACAGCTCTTACAACATACTGACACACTCAATCTGTCCAACAAAGTCATGAAAACTGTTGCTGTTCCGAGTGTCAAAACACACACACATGATAGGCGACAATTATAGGACAAAGTGCTGCATTTATTCTTGCTTTCAACATGAAGTACAACCTACAAATCAATACCAATATACCCACTATCCATTGTTAAGTTCCAGTATTTCATGCTGTTTGTTGACATTTTAAAAGAAACACAAAATTCACAGACTTTCCACAAGGCCTCAGTTTTGCATTTCAACCCTATATAATTCTATGGAAATCAGACAGGGTGTCAGGGAAGCTTGTCAAATTGTCAAATTGTTTCTCAAACAGTCTTAATAGAAATAAAGCACAGAAAAATGTTTTCAAGAAGAGATAAGCATTCATTCACATTTACCCCTTATTTCAGAATTTCACCGGGGACAATTCGAAATGCTAAAACTGTTGTCTGCTGCCAATACATACTTGTTTCATACACTTTATTTCCCGTAGATGGTGTTGTGCCTGCGTCCCTGTGGAAGGCCTCAGTCTGGTGACGTCAGGAGATTGACCTTCGTCTGGGGACAGGTCAACCAATCAGCGGTCAGCAAAATCCCACGTGACCCTAATCCGGGTTTCTCTGGCGAATCAGGACAATACTCGCTCTCTTCCTACTCTACCACCGAATGAACAACAACACGTCCTGATAGTACAAGTACATCAACGTTTACCTTGGTTTAGAGGAGCTGGGGAGCATTATAGGTAAGTAAAACCTTACCTATTCATTATGGTGCGTTAAATTATAGCGCGGGTATCCACTCGCACATCAATGGTAAAACAAGTTTTACTTGGTGCAAGGCGTTCTTCTGTTTGAGGAAAGATTGACGAAACATGAGCTTATATGGAATCAAAGAAGCATTTTGACATATTATTTAAACGGCATGACTGATAAATATTGCATATTTAATTTGAATTTAAAACACATAATGTTGAATGGACGGATGTGTAAATGTGTCATCTGTTTTCGCGGCTGGACAAAATATTGTATATAACAAATAAAACCAGATCGACCACTTTTATTTCGTGTTTTTCAGTGGGCTTTCGTATTACCGGTCGCCGGGTGTAATATGGTATGGTACACCGTGGCTCTTAACCAATGAAAAGGGGAAGAATTTTAAGAAATTGTAATAAATCATATTACACCAGTGCATTAATTATCCAGTTATTTGAATATAGTGTATTATATGATACGCGTAGACAGTCCCTAATCTAAAATTTTGCTTTATAAAACGCATGTAAGTAACCTTAACTTTGGTTGAAGGTGTCACATTATTTGTAGTATGAACGCCTTACCGCCGCGTAACCATTTGTGACGAACGTTAAACAACAAAACGACGTCATGATTTCTCTTTCAAAAAGGCACCGTGTTAAAGCAAGTTGACAACATAAAGTGAGACTTTCACATCATATTGGTGTTATGTGATAAATATAATCTTATATTTTTGTCCAAGTCGTTTATTTAAGTCAATAATACACAGTCACTCATAAGATATCTTCTATATATTGACAATTCATGTAATTTTTATATTTGACACACAACACTTATCAGACAGATATTAAAGCATATAAACAATGCTATGCATACGTAAATATAGCTTTTAAAGGGACACTGGACGATCTTGAAATAACTATCAAACATGAATAGAATCACCTCAATTTATTTATCCATTTTGACTTTAAATCTGACTGCACACAGTTAAACAAAAGCTATTCAATTTGGACTTTTTCATGTTTTCTTCTTTATTCTACCATAGGTTTAACACTAATATTGATGAGATATATTCAACGATTTATCATTAGTAATATGCAAAATCACATTGCTTTAATAAATTCAATTATTTATAAATAATGATTTTCAAATATGAATGTTATTAAGGAAAACTAACGGAACGAAATGGGACGCCCCAAGTTTTAAGAAAATCCCTTTAATATCCTTCCCCATTGGTAGCTATTTAATCTGCTTTATAATAAAAACGTCTGCCACACAAGAAAACAATACTCAGGTTCTGTTATTTGCATTAGTGACTATATAATTAAATTCCACTTGACAATTCTTACATTGTCAGTGTCTTAAACATCGAATTTGCAAGGAATTGTATGCTTTAGAAGTTTGATTTCCCGTTTGGAAAGCATATCTTGTGAAAATGTGATTATAGTATTTATATTGTTTTATGAAATTGTTTACAGATGAAAGATTAAGCTGACAACACCGCACACAATGTGAATGGTGATTGTCATGTCTATTTTATTAAGATTATTCCTTCACTACGACGAGTTATATTTCAGAAATCTTATTCTTTGGGAAAATGTAACCACAAAGAGAACCCCGATTATAATTGAAGTAATATCAAGAAACAGGCTGACTAATATGCATATCACTTAATGAATATTTGGATACTCCGATGTTAATCAGGTCATTCCGGATTCAGTAAATAATTTGCGAGATTCTATTTATCACATAACTGATAACGTCGCATAACGTCAGAAAGCTTGCCTAAATACCAGTAGCCTAGTTTCTTATGACACTAAACAGGGGTAGAATTTAACTGGTTTTATCCACTTGCTTTTATTTGCGGGTGCAAATACTTCCAACTCGCAACAATGCATTCTGTTATTTTTATTTACACTGTCCTGTTTTATTGGGATGTGGGGGCTGGCGTGGCGCAGTCGGTAGCGCGGCGGATTTGTAACCGGAGGCCCCGGGTTCAAACCTCCGTGGTGCCACTGAGTTCCATCGGTGTGTTCTTGGGCAAGACACTTTAGCCTCGTCCGTCGGATGGGGACGTAAACCGGGCGGTCCCGTGTATCGGTCTATCCTCGAGCACGTAAAGAACCATAGGAATCTATTCGATAATAAGAGTAGGGCAGGTTCCCGGATTCCTATGAACCCTTCCCCTCTCTCTGGGGCGGCTCTAAATAACCTATACTGTGTTGATGAGCCGTTAAACAACATTCAATTCAATTTATTCGGATGTCAACAGGGTAAGAGAGGTTTGGTGCGTCTTAGAATCTGATTTAAACCACCAGCGGCATTTTTTACCAAAACCGTAGCCCGTTTTATGTTTGTGATTCATACCTTGCCTTTTATTCATCTTTGTAATGTTTGTTTCTTTCTGTGCGTGTTTTTACATAAAAGACGCACACACAGTTTTTTTTGTGAGTGCTGCAAATTTAAACTCGCATTTGCTCAAATCGACTAGTATTTTACAGAGGGGAGTGGGGGTGGCGGGTGGGGGTGGGGGGGGGGGGGGTGGGGGGGGGTGGAATGAGATAAGCATAACGTAAATACACCACTATGTAGAGAATTATAAACACTTACCCGCGTATTCCACATATGTTCCATTATATATTTATTTCCTATAATACCCTTGAAACAATACAAATATACATGTACACATATACAGAGAGCGTGTATCGGTAGCAAATAGTATGTACAGTGAAATACATGCTCAGGTGTTGACACTGGACAGGGAGAAATTATTGTTTAAAATGAGACATTTGAAGGGTATTGTTCAAATTAATAGTTATAAATGTGGAATTTGCTTTTGTTGAAAAAAGACCAGCAATATTATTTTTCGCAAATCGTAGTTTTTAGGATGTGACGGTATACACACGAAGGTCGTCCTCCCGTTTATCCTTCCGTTATTCAATTCCGGAGCTTCTTGGCAATACAACAAAAGAGTAAAACACTATCGTTCTGGAGTAATTTTATAACTTGAATGTCTCTTCATGAAACATGCCACATATATCCTGACCTTTCGGATTTGTTTCCCACTGTGTTGCCATGGCAATAACATTTTGACGAAATAAAAACAATGACGTCCGTCATCTCCATATTGCCAAGGATACACAAATTACATTTTATTTCGATATCTCAAATGTATTTCACGCAGTCGCAGGATCCCGCGCGTGTTTGTGGGTGCGTGCGTTGGCCGTGCTTGTGTACGTGCTATTATCTATATGTTTGTTAACATTTAAATTTGATCAATCTCAAAGCCATTTTACTACCACTTCTTCATAAAAAAAATAATTCGTGAAACATTTTTGCAACGGGGTAAGCGTATCTAGAATAACACGGTAACCTACTGCGCTACGAAGGCCGATTACATAAACTGTACTAAATAAGTTCCTTATTCATAAATATGTTCAATCGCGAAGGACCCTGTGCTTTTTGATATTCTGCTTTTACAGGTCCGTAGCTACACTGGGGCACACTGGGGTACACAGAGGCTTGTAGCTTTGGTTGAATTGGGAATGTACTTTCATAAAAACAAATTTATACTAATACATGGGGAAAATGCAACACACTGAAGGAAGGAAATCAAAACAAAATCCAGGGCGAAGAGGGAGGTTAATTCCACCGGACACCAAAATAAGTGATCTTCCTAGGTTAAATTTCAAGAATGGCTACCGGCTTGTTTCATTTAAAATTACTTTACAAATCATTTAACTTAATTAAAGAAACTTAAAGATTTACATAAGTTAACTTAGGAAACGTTAATTACTAGTATTTAAAGTTTAATAATTCTACTAAAATGTTCAGTTTTTAGTTAACACTGCCGTACAGGCGAAAGCTAACATCTTTCAAATATTTTTTTCAGCTGGAAGAATCGTTGATTTCACAGATTGAGTAAAATATTTTTTGTTCATTTTAAAATCTGATCAATCTGAATTGTAATGTTCATGTTGGCTATTCATACATTTTTTGCTGCATTTTTTTCCGTAAAACATAAATCAGAGGCCCACCCCAAAACATTGGGGTGTGGGGCCCTCCGGCTCATATGTGTATAATACTATATATAGAAACAAACTCTCTCTCTCTCTCTTAATCCCTCCCACACTCCCTCCTTCCTTCAACCTCGTCTCTTTCATCTCCCTACCTCCATCCCTCCCTCTTGCTTTCTTTCTCTCTACTCTCTCTCACTCTTTCTCTATCTCTTACCTTCTCCCTTTCTCTGTCTCTCTGTGTCTAACTTTCTTTCTCTCTCTCTCTCTGTCTGTCTGTCTCTTTCTTTCTCTCTTTCTTTCTCTGTCTCTTACATTCTCTCTCTCTGTCTCTCTCTGTCCATCTTTTTTTCTCTCTCCCTTTCTCTCTGTCTGTTTGTCTCTCTCTCTCTTTCTCTCTCTTTCTCTCTCTCTCTTTTTCTCTCTCTCTCTCTCTCTCTCTCCATTTTATTTTTTTAAATATTTCAATTCATGCATAAATTAAGACAACTTTATTTAAAAAGAAAAAAGTGATTGATAATCTACTAATATGTGTAAACCATGCATGCATAACTTCAAATACTGTATCTCGATCTTTACCATTAAATATGACCCTTGGTTAGGGTCCTCTCTACCAATATTCCAACTTTGATAAACAATGTCTCCCTTGTGTTTTGTGTCAATATACAGCACACACACACACACACACACACACACACACAAAATGGAGGATTACTTGTTTGTATAATAGTTTCGTTAATGCAACAGGATGGTTGGAAAGGGTCTTTTTTTAAAAGGCCGCTGTGTTTAATTATAGGTATTGTTTCGGATTATATAAATATGGACTTATAAGGTTGTTTTGAGTAAGTACATCTTTAGCTTCCTTCCTAATTTCTTATGACTTGTATTTCGTATTAGGTCTTTCTACAAAAGAGTGGTCTCATCAGTTCGGTGGTAAAATGTCGTCTGCTAAAATCCACTTTTATACCCATTATAAGACCAGTGGTCGATTCATAAAGTACCTGAAGCGTCCCATTCAGTACCGTATTATCTCATTAATATTCAGTGAATTTAGGTAGCGCGCATGTTGTATATATGAACTACACAGTAATCACTTGGTACAACATTCGTAATAACGGTTCAATTTTTTCAGTACCAGTGTGCCTTTTATCGGGATTGTGTAGCTTTAAGCCATTTTATATGATAAAATGCCAATACATTGTCCGAATTACATGCATATTAATTGTTTTATACATATCTTGCTGATTATCTATGATTTTGGAATGATGTATAACGGACGTCATTTTTTGAAATGCGATAATATGAATGGTGCCAAATTACAAAACATGTACTTACATTTATTCTTTGTACGAATTAGAATCAATTACTCAATGTTAACGTTTATGTACAGGTGCATTTCTAAAATACAGCAGCAACTATGAATAAATACTGAAAAGGGATCCCTTGGAAGCAACAAACACAAACAAGAGATAAAAGTTGCAGACTCGGTTTTATTGAGTCTGTTCATGAGAGGTAAAGTAAAGTCCAACACCTCTCACGCCTCCTAGTACGGCTTAAGCGATATTCTACTTAAAAGCCACAAAGATCGGGCTTGATGATCCCAGAGAACCAGTAAGTATTAACACTACTGATATGTAGTCGGGGCGACTTTTTACGGCCGCCAAACAGCACTAAACAAACGCTAGTGTGAATGTCAATAATTAATTGAAATGGGGATCACTTGGAAGCAACAAACACAAACAAGAGATAAAAGTAGCAGACACGGTTTTAGTGAAGTTTTAAAAGGAGTAAATCAGGCATTTTCTAGAAGAAAATAAAGGTTTAAAAAACAATTCTATTCATGATAAACATGTTATATCAATCAAAGTATCGTGTTTAAATTGTCTTGTTCTGGTCTAAAATTGTAATTAACCATATTATTGTTTGAATACGCAAACTGCTTAAATTAGCCTGTTGCGTAACCTAGTATAGTAAATATTGAAGTATTCTAAATACGGTATAATTTTAGGCTCATTCATTATGTTTATGCCCTTTAGAAAGGTAAATATTATTATTTGTCAGTTTTAAGTCAACCCTCTCAGGGGCGTACCTGGAGCATTTTGAAATGTACGCCAGATATGAGAAGCGTAGCTGCGAACCGAGCAGCAACGCTGCGAGTAGGGGTAGTTGTGTGAGGGGGTATCCCCTCCCGCCGGTGAGGGTTCCCCCAAGATTTTTTTGAAAATTAGGAGGCAAATGATGCGTTCTCAAGCTATATTTCAGCGTTAATATGGCATTTTGTTTAACACTAGCCCATACCCCACTCAGCCTTCAGTTTTTATTGCATATTTGGAACTTTTGGAACTTTTATTTTTTCACTTTTGCTGACGAATTGTACGCATTGGCGTACGTGCGTATGCCTGGATACGCGCCTGCCTCTAAACCACCACGAAATGCTTGATGTACATCATTTAAGCGTCTAATGTTTCAGTTTTTGAATTAAACGGAAGAATTGCATTGGCTTTGAAGGAGAGTAGGAACGCTTCAGTACATGGTGGTGTGTCGTATTTTGTTTTCTGCAGTGCAACGATTGATAGACTGTGAAAAGTTCAATTTGTCTTAAGAAACTTTTAATATTTTATTTTCAAATTTGTCTGTGCAGTTAACGTGATTAAATTGCGAAGTGCAAAATGTAATCTCTATTTGACGTGTGGGTTTGCGCGTTGTTTAATTAAATTAAGAACACCATTCATTTTCAAGAGAAACAGACAAGTCAATCTTATCGCATCGTCAATCAGTTTATGCAAGTTCTTTCTTTTTATTAGCTAAAACACTCACTCATTCTTTTCTCAATAAATTGAAGGCATCAGAAGTCATGATATTATAGTACTAGAACAAACATTCATAAATATAGTGAGAAAATCATTTTAAAACATATATAATAGCCAGCTTTATTCTGGGTTTAGTCGGTAATCTCAAAAAACTCCGCACTAGGATGTATTATCTATCATTCATATACCCGTGTAAACTACATACCGAGAGAACGGTTAAGTATGAGTTTTGTCTCCAACTCTGTCTTGTCGTGCCCTATATGTGTTGACCTCTTGATGCCCTGGTTTTATCAAGTCACTGACTACTTTAGTTGTGTCTTTATAGGCTGTTGTTGTTGTTATATTCCGATACACTTGACCATCTCTGTGCTGTACTTAAATTGCCTATTGATGCTGCCGTGTTTGTTTAAAGATGCTCTACCTATATCATTTTGTCCACCAATTGATATAAACTTTACTTAATTGTAAAGAGGACTATGAAAACGGGAAACAGCAATAATTTCACCCCATGTAATATGCGTTTTGCTGGGGAAAAACAGGATAGAAAAGATCGGATTTTTGAAATTGTTTTCGTAATTGTTTTAGACAAGCCGATTACGGAGATTTTCCGATCTTATTCGTTTACAATCGGAATTGCCTCGTCGGATTGGCGACGAGTTCCGATCGATTCGTTTACTATCGGAACTGCCCCGAGAAGTTTGTTTTCGTTCAACTGAATGGAATTGCGCATGTCCGATAAAATCGTAAAAAATCGTAGTTCCCCGGCAGTAATAAACGGCTGGGCTGGGCAGCATTTTATTCAAGATATTGTTTTGATCATAATTAATAATTGACAGAACTGGAATAAGAACCTTGTTGCTTCTTAGAGTACTCATAAAATAGCTATGCATACATATAAAGGCAGTAATATTGAGTATTTAATATTTTACATTAAAAATCGCGTAGATATAGGTAGTGCCTCTTTAAGCAATAATAAATACGTACCTGTATTTTATCGGTAAAAAATATACAATTAGGACCTGTATTTTATCGGTGAATAAAATACAGTTAGGAGTTCGTATGTATTATTTCGATTCTAACACGACAATAACCCCATTGTTAACGCTATTGTGGGGGCACTATATTATCTAGGAGGTCAAGGTAATCAGGCTGCTATGTTTACAGGCTGTTCCATTGGGCGCCTCCGTATACAAAGTTCTGCGCGGTACAATATGTTTAAATACACTAGTATTCACGTGATAAACAGTTAAGTAATTGCTTACGTCATATAGCTTGCGCTGTATGACGTCAAACGTTCTCAGCTTGTTCAAGATGCTTATTAATGTTATATGTATTGATGCATATGACGAGGTTATATCCGTGGGGCGGGGGGAAGTGGGGTGGGGGTGGGGTGCAAGGTTTGGGAGCATGGCAAGTCTGTTCATTAAAATTACTGTGGAGTTTGTCTTCGTGACGTATATTTAACAAAATGTTTATTTACTTTCGTTCTGTGACGTTAACGGTTTAAAAAATTACGTCATGTAACGTGGCGCTTACAACGGATGAAAAATATGCGGGGAATTAATGGAAAAGTCGTATTTTACCGCAAAATAAGTAATAGATAGAGTCTGGTCTCAGCTCGTTGGTTTATTTAAACACCGAGATGGGCGTAGCTGAGACAGACTCTATCATTTTTGCAGCATGGTGTACTTAGTAACACTGTGACGTCATAGTGACCGTACTCTAAATTCCAATATCCGGTAGTTGTAGTACGGTATAGCCACGCCGCTTTAGTTACCTTAAATTAAACGATTTAATGCTCTGCATTCGTCAAAGGAAATGTCACCGACCATGCTACAACATACAGTTGTCTCTCTTCTTTGTGTATATGAAAGACTGTGCAGGTCGTGTAAGAATAGAGGTTATAGCTTAGCGTGGATGTCTTTGTTTACACTGTCCCGTTTTATTTGGTTGGAAAAAGGATCAGATTGAAGTTTAGCGCACCCTAGAACCTGTTTTATACGCCCAGTGGCTTTTTTTGCCACTGAACTGTCAAAAGCGTTAGCCCTATTGCCCTATTATCAACTCGTTCATAAGGAGAGGAACTCTATAAGATTTATCTTTTGTTCCAATCCTATTAACTATGTACTGTACCAATATATATATTTATCACATACTTGCCTACAAATACGTTGTTTTTAAATATACGATACGACATAGACTAAGCTAGTCATATCAATCTGGATGTAGTTGCCGGGCAATACAGCTTTATCACACGCATGAAACAAAGGGTTAACAAATGTCATATCACGAAAATAACCAAATGTTCTTGATGATTCTTTCAGCGGAGTGATACGGAAATTACCGATTAGTTACGATTGTATACGATGTGTCACTCGTATCGTTTGTCGTCTGTTTCTCATCCTGTTTTCGCGCCAGCTTATTAGCGATACATCTACATGTGTACGTTGAGCTGTCATCTTTGACCATAAATGTACGGAAATGACTTGACTAGTAATGCAAAGAAGATGAAATAAAATAGATGATAGATAAATAAAATTAAATAAAGAAATAAATAAGGCATAATACAAGGACCATAAAGGCAGTTTAACAACTTTATAATAAACTCAATTATATAGAACCACCCGTGGATTAAATAACCACTTGTGACCTTTCATTTTCTGAATTAGACAATTTCAAAGTCAATGGAATTAATTTTAAATAAAATTTCGGAACAAAATGTCGTTTAGATTTACACAAATTTAAGCGACAGACGTGCAAGTACACATCAAAATGGGATTACATCTATTAATAATATTATTGTATTCTCCCTGGAAAAAAGCGTAGAAAATTAGTTGAATTTGACAGTTCAACAAAGTCATTGCTGAAGTATATGATAAATAGAATAAAAAATGTGTATTTTCATATCACACCCTATATTAGGCCCTCGACCCATATCAGCCCTCGAGCTAAAGCTCTCGGCCTGAAATAGGGTGTGATATGAAAATACCCATTTATAATTCTCTATATATTTATATAGGTTGTAAAAATGTTGAAATGACATATTTTAAACCAACCCGTTCATGTTTGTGATGTCACATACCTTGCTTTTTATTTAGGCTTGTATTTGCTGTTTGTTTCTATGCGTGTATTTGTTGATGTGTTATGTGAAAGGTAAACTTACTGTTCGACTTGTATACCTACTTTTATATCTGCTTTAGCATATGCTATTGACGTCAGAACCTGGAAAACATCATGGTTCCACATGCCCATCCAAGGTAAGTATGACTATGGTTGATACGCCTGATAGGTTTCTATTGGCAGGATAAAAGAAAGAATAAAACTGAACAGAAAAACAAAAACTAAAACCTAACTTTCGACCTTGCTGATACGGGGTTATACACCATGTACATTTCTTTTAAATATTCATGTGCGACTTCTGAAATTGACCAAAGGCTCTAAATAGTTTTGGCATTTTAGGATTTCGTTTTGTTTTTATTATATATACATATATGTTCTTTAATATATTGCCTATTAATGTTGCCTTGTTTGTTAGAGATTATATCTTTATTTACACTGTACCGTTTATTGGATGATAGGGTAAGAGTGAGGATTGATGCACCCTAGAACCTGGTTTTAAACCCCAGCCGTCTTTTTTGCCACTGACCGTTCCAAGGCGATAGCCCTATTGTCAACGCTTTTGTGATTTTGTCATCCTTGAATGCTACTTGTCCTGTTTGATATTTATATCTACATTTGATTTTTTTATTTCTATTTGAAATTTGAAGGGATTATTGTTT
Source organism: Cyrtodaria siliqua (assembly GCA_037043455.1). Classification (NCBI taxonomy): domain Eukaryota; kingdom Metazoa; phylum Mollusca; class Bivalvia; order Adapedonta; family Hiatellidae; genus Cyrtodaria; species Cyrtodaria siliqua. Next base: position 119,276 of record JAWPHD010002538.1, read on the forward strand.
CTATTGAAAACCTTTTAGTTTTGTTTTGTACGCACTTTGGAATCATTTGCTTAACCCCACTTTCTTTGAACACACCATAGTAGCTTAATCACATTCCCAGTTAACGGCTACACAATGCAATATCTTTGTTTTTCACCTTTTAAAAGTATTCCGGAAATTTTCCATAACATTTTCCATATAAACTGCGACTTTATATGGCTAGAAAGTAAAACATTGTCTGACCTTGCACTGTAACTGCAACGTGCGAACGGTGCCATGACTTTATATTATTGTTAAGTTAATCCATTTGAAGAAACTTATTTTTTATATTATTATATCTTATATTAGTTTACTTAAATTGCATATTAATGCGGCCTTGTTGGTTAGAGAATAGGTCATGGCGGGGATTCTTTATTTACACTGTCCCGTTTTATTGGGATGACAGTGAGGTTTGGTGCACCCTAGAACCAGCTGCCTTTTTGTGCCACTGACGGTTTCAAGGCGGCAGCCCTATTGTCAACGCTTTTGTGTTTGTGATGTCCTATTTGGCCTTTTAATCATCTTCAAAGTTGTTCTTTGTTTCTGTGGGTGTTTGTGGTTGACTGTCGTCCTTGAATGTTACTTTTCCTGTTCGATTGTTTATATCTACCGAACGGAGATATCGTGAATTCACTTTACTGGTCCTTTTGGATCAACAAGCCAAATTTGTGTGGACTTAAAGTAGAAAACCGTTAAGCTGATGCTAGAGGGCGTAAGAAGTGTTGGTTCTTACATTACCTGTAATAAACAGACTCTTTAAAACCGAGTCGTCTACTGTATTCTTTCGGTTGTGTTTGTTGTTTTCAAAGGATCTCCCTTATCAGTGTTTATTTATATAACGTTCCAAAACAAAGTCATTGGTTAACTCCAACTAAATGGCTGCACTCATTAACAGGCATATACAGAGGAAAACATATTGCGTAATCAAATTTTCGTATGTTCCGTTTATAAATTGATTTACATCATAATTAGGATAACCATGTTAATTGAGATAACCGAGTAACCGTATCGTCTTAAACCAAACGTATGAGATCGTAACACCAACCACATATCGTCCCAGATTGTACATCTTTACTTGATTATATCTTTTTTCTTCCACACTTGTAATTTTAAATTTGAACTTTATTATCTGTGGTACATTCTCAAATACTTTTGTTTTCTTACTTGAATTTCGAATAGGTGGTTCCACTACTCCATCCTTTAAAGGTTCTGAGAATTGTTTAATCACCCTTAGGATATGTTGTCTGCTTTTTAATTGAGTCTTTTGACTGCTGCCTGCGATACGTAGACTTCATAACCTCCGCTCCCAACTAACTACCATTTTGTTTATTTCGCCCATTGTTTTAAGGCAAATCGTTTTGCTATAATCTGGGAACATACGCCGATGGCCATGGAATGGTGTGAACATACCTCATTGAAGGTTCCATATTCATCGCCATATGCATACCACCTTTAGGATGGCTCAAATTGCTGGACTTTTTAAATATTGAGTACTGCTCAAGAAATATAAAAATATCGGACAGGGAAAGTAGCATTCAATGAGGACAGTCAACCACAAAACTCAGAAACAAACATGCAAACAGACAAACAAGAAGGCAAAAGTAATAATAAAGGTAGACGCCATCACAAACACAAAAGGGTTGACAATAGGGCTACCGCCTTGGAACGGTCAGTGGCAAAGTAGGCCACTGGGGGTTTAAACCGGTTCTAGGGTGCACCAAACCTCACACTTACCCTACTGTCATCCCATTAAAACAGGACAGTATAAATAAAGAAATCCCCGCCATGATCTAATCTCTAACCAACAAGGCAGCATCAATAGGCAATATAAGTAAAACACAAATATGCTCGTGTAAATATAATACAAAAAAAACAATAACCTAGAAAGCCACAATGAAGGTACTCAATGACTTGGCAGAAGCCAGAGCAGTAAGAGAATACACCAATAAGGGCACGACAAGAAAGATCATGGACAAACATCAAACGCCACCGTCCCAATGGGCTTTAGGTAGGCGTCATCATAGGGTCCACAGCCTGTCCGGTCATCGTACAATTAAAGAGGAAAGCATAGTGGCCACCACCAAGCATGCAGTACGTTGCAAAATGATAGGGTCATAACCTCTTTTGATAAACTGTTTAACAAGTTTAACAAAGATAGTATGAAAGTGATCATGACCAAGAATCTTACGAAGTTTATAAATCACATCTCCATAGAAGTCAGGTTGTGATAGTCCTTGTCGCAGAAGAGTCCTTAAATTACATTTATAATTGGAAAGAAGATCAGGGTTACGTTAATAAAATTTTGCAAAGGTTTTACGAAGTTTATGTTAACGGTAACCCTGATTGAGTAACTTTTTAGTTATACAAAGATTACGAATATTAAAGTCCTCAACTCGAGTACAAGCTCTAGAAAAACGAATAAGTTGAGACAGATACACCCCATAAGAAAACCGGGGCTAGAGGGCGTGAACCTTTCCACTATTTTTCATGAACAGTCTCAATCAACCCCAGACTGCATTTGTTTTTAATTTATCGTGTTCGACGATTTTCAAATTTCTATTTTCATACTTTTTTCATTATTAAACTCCAACATGAGTAGATATGGATATAATAATCGAACAGGAAAAGTAGCATTCAATGACGACAGTCAATCACAAACACACAGAGAAATAAAGTACACCTTTAAAGATGAACAAAATGTCAAATTAGACATCACAAACACGAAGGGGTTGACAATAGGGTTACCGCCTTGGAACGGTCAGTGGCAAAAAAGGCCGCTGGGGGTTTAAACCAGGTTCTAGGGTGCAGCAAACCTCACACTTACCCTACTGTCACCACAATAAAACGGGACAGTGTAAATACAGAAATCCGCACCATGAAATATTCTCTAACCAAGAGTTTCGAGATGCTACTAAAAAGCAATCTTTACAAGTATATGAATGAAACATAACATCTTACTTTATTGTCAACCTGTCATATCTTACCTTTTAATCATCTTGGTAATTATTGTTTATTTCTCTGCGTCTTTTTTGTTGACTGATCACATTGAATGCTACATTTCCTGTTCAACTTTTATGTCTACTTTTATTAATTTTCCTCCGCATTTGTTTAATTAGGCGCTTATATAGTTACGTGTGTAACTCAAACTAAGTGCAAAAAGATAACACTGCTTTATTTAACAAAATTTCTCAAAGGTCAAGCATAAAGTGTTTGTGTTGTCGTGTGCTTTGCTTGAAATTGTTGTTTGTGTTTAATGCGTGTTTTTGGTTGATTATGTTCTATGAATGCTGCCTTTCTGTTCGGCTTTAATACCTAGTTTTTGATATGTCAATTTTAGCGCTGTCTTCGATGAGTGGTGGTAGTTCATTCCTATATCGTATCATTATTGAGAAGTACGCGGTTTGGCAGGTATTACAGTTCGGAATGACAAAATTCGTTTTACGAGCAGTTTGTCGTCAACAAGGAAATTATTCTTTTGAATATTTTAAAAGGTTATGAGGCCACCTTGTATTTTATTGTTAAAGCTACACAGTCCATATAAATACATGTCATTTTAAGGAAAATAAATAGTGTGTATTTTAAGCTAATATTGCTAGACTGGGATGAGGCTGAACTTATAAATGACAAAATTCGTTTTACGAGCAGTTTGTCGTCAACAAAATAGAGGTTCTTTTGGATATTGTAAAAGGTTATGAAAAAGGCTACATTTTACATTTATTTGTTAAAACTACACAGTCCGTATAAATACATGTCATTTTAAGGATAACAAATAGTGTGTATCTTAAATTAATATTGCTTGCCTGGGATGAGGCTGAGATGCGATGCGTGCGTATTGATAAAATTCTTTACAATTCCGAGATCTTTATATACCGCGTTCAAGTCAGTTCTTGGTTACAAATTCAGCAGAGCGATAAACAAATTAGCCATTCCAAAATCGTGTAAATAAATTCATGTATGTTTTATAAAAAGGAAACCACAAGTCGTCACCCTATAATGCAAAGCAAATATACTATACCTATATGTGTTGCATTGGTGTGCTTTACATTATCAAATATAGATTGTGCAGCTTTTAGGTTGGACATCTGAGTTATTTTAACATTGAAGTGACTTTGATGATTAATATCATCTTTATATAATCAATTAAATGAGAACAAGACAGGCTAAACGAAACAAAACCTGATCAATATAAAACGTAACAACGTAATACATGTAGTTACAAAACGACCGACTCCTTCACTGCATGATATTTATGCATTCTGGGAAGCAATTAGGTGCACAATTGGTAGACAAGAAGTTATTTTCATCAATAATAATTTAAACATTTTGAAGTGTTCAACCCAAAGTGTACAACACTTCTAATGAATAATGAACCATACTGCCATAGTAATGTGACACGCTGACAAACACCTCACTACAATAGGATTCATAGATGCCAAGTGCAGTAACTTTTGAAATAGTTTATCATACCCTTAAAGCCACAAGTGTATCATACATACTAAACTATTACCCATTTGATAGATACATACAGCAATGTTGCTGTACTATCCTTGCATTTGAGAACTTATTTAAAATAAGTCAACTTTCTAGAACTGTTTAGCAAACAATTTAGTTAGTTAAACAATCGTGATTTCACTTGACCATAAAGGATGTGTTATGGAAAAGAACGTTTAAACTTGTAAATGCAATCGTGTTAAGTGTTCTAATCATCACTGTTCTTGATCTATACAGTTTACACATGATTTGGCTTACATCTCGTATGTATACAATTAAATCTTAAAACGATACTTACCTAGCCTATATATCATGTTTTGTACGGGCTGCTATGCTGTTTATTTCGGCATTATTCAAATGGTTTGTCCTACATCAGGGTATATACATATTCTTTAAGCTGTATGCAATACTCATGTCATATATCGATATCATCAATTCTTAAACATCAACACCGATTGAAATAAACCATGCTAGTTAAATTAGGCTGAAACTATAAAGTATTTACATTTTCTATGTGTACTAGTTATACTCAAACTGTCTATCTGAAACATGACATGTCGTTTACTTGTGTATTCGCTTGTTAAACTATTGTGAGTGTTTGTCTGCCGTTGATATGCTATCTTTATACATAATGAGACCAGACAACACCAGTTACTAACCAATCAGCGGGCAGGGAAAACGGTCTAGGGTAAATTCGGAGCTATTACACAGCATCTCTTAATTTTGATTGGTTGACATGGCAAAAAAACCCAAACAATCTTGCTAAAAAGTTAAAATTCAACTTTTGAAGAGTACTTATGAAGATTATATCAAACATTTGTCCAATATATTCATAATTTCTGGCATAACAAAAAATGAGTTTATTTTACATTTTCCTCGTTTTTCTACATGCAAGTAGGTAGGTCAGTACCATCCGACCCAAAATTGTTTTTCAAAAACATTCTCATTGTATGGTTTGTGTACGTTTTTCTGATAAACTAAGATAGGTCTTTGAAAACAAGTAAGCAAAAATATAGCTTCTTATATTAGGGAACTCAGTACAGAGCTTAGAGCTTTAATGTAGGTCTATGGAAAATGAATTGGTGTAGTCTGACCTACAATAAAGGGGATCCATCGGAGGTTACGAAACCAAGGAAGAGAAGAAAGTAACACATCGGTTTTATTGAGTCTATTCACGAGAGACAAATAACGCATTTACATGTGTATCGTCTTTATTTCCTTGTCTGTCTGTCTGTCTGTATGTCTGTCTCTCTCTCTCTCTCTCTCTCTCTCTATCTCTCGATTGAAAAGTCTAGCTGTCCTCTGCTTACAAGTCTCTGGCTGTAAGCAAAGTTGTCTTTTTTGTCACAAAGAAGCAATACTACAAATTCATAATTACATGTTCATGACGAAAACATGACGGGAAACGGTAGCTAACATGTTTAAAACTCACATGAAGCCACTGAAAATGGACAACTGTGAGATGCACCCTCGATGGAATTGAATTGTGGACACTATTCTATGATTATTTTGTGATTGGATGTTCCATGAAAATGATTATTCCCGTGAGCAATTGTGAGATGCACCCTCAATGGAGTTAGGAAATTATCTTCATTGTGGACACTAGTCTTTGATTATTTTGTGATTGGATGTTCCATGGGAATGATTATTCTCGTGAACAACTGTGAGATGCACCCTCAATGGAGTTATGAAATAATGCTCATTGTGGATACTTTGTTTGTTCTAATCCAAGGAATCGGGTTCAAGCTCAACGGCGTCACCGCTTTTCGTTGGTGTGTTCTTGGGAATCTCTTAGCCTTGTCCATCGGATGAGGAGGTAAACAGGCGGCTCTAAGAACGTGTAATCTATTGATTTGTTGTCAAACAACAACACTGAATTATATGTTTTAAACTGGACTATGCTTGATTTTAATAAAATGTTAACAACGAAAAACGTCAAATAAATTTACACATTATTTCTGATTCATTCACAATGACCTCAATGATCTAGTGAATTTTGCTAAGCAAAAAGCCTTATTTTTGACACCTGATGAACATGATGAATGATATGTATTATTAGTTATTTGGGTTCGTGACAGTTGACATAGGCTCACATTCCCTGCCTGGAAATTATTATCACCCGAGCCGTTACGTGAGGGGGAATAGACTTGCCAGGCAGGGAATATGAGCCCATGTCCCCTGTCAAGATTCCAAATAACGAATTTGTAATACTTCAAAGTTGATATTTGCTCAACAATTTCTTTCAAACATAGCAAATAGTCATGCATAAAATAAACTATAATTTCATATTAATATATTTCGATATTTAGGACGACCAAAGGACGACACTGCTGTGGATGTGAATCTGTTTGATGTGAGAAACCACCGATAACATTGCCAAACACAATACTGTTGTATCTTCTTCGTTATATTGATGTTGTTGCATTAACGTAGCACTGAAACGTCAATATGTCCCGTTATAGTACGAAGACGAATAACCAAGCCAATCACCAATTCACTGATTCTAGAACAATCACTGATTCTAGAACTCTTATTCGTGCCAAAAGTAATGAAATTGGTTAGTTACATTAATACAACTGAACCGTTGTTATATCACGCAATTTTCAAATATAAAATATTATTTGAAACTGCTTCTTATTACTAGGAATCATAAAGTGAGATATTAAACTGGGATTCAATTTCCCTGGATTATTCACAATATTTCCGACATGCAAAGTTTGCCCTACAGTTCATGCAGTTTATGATTATTTTTACGTGTTTTTCAACTGGAGATTTTTATGGATGAAAGGAAAGTTATTGAAAAATAAATTGCGATTGTATCGCTTGGGATGTAAAAGAGAATAATTTTGTTACGATTGTAAGACAACGGCCGAAATGGACGTTCTGCATACTCTAAAGATAAATTGCAGCATCACACTAGATTGTAAAACAGCAGACGATACTCTGTTTGACTGATCGTATACAGTAATTGTACAAGAATAATTGCAGCGTCTCGCCAGAATGCAAAACAGCAGACGATATTTTGTTTAATTGATCAAGTGTCCAGGAATAATCACGTCAGCTTCAAGCTTGCATATAAACATGAAGTACGCGGGGATACACCTTTTTTCTGCTCAACTTTATATGACAGGTTTAACTAGAAGGCAACAGATCTGCAATGCGATATTTTAGTGAATAGACAGTATTTTTGCTCAGAATTATATTGCGGTAGTCTAAAGTTTATACCTATCACGCCTTCATAACATTTAAAATGGACACCGCCATTACGTTTCTCAATATAGTTCGGCTTATGAACACTTTTCAAAATCGCAAAGCTCTAAACAGACTACTTAAAAACAAAGTATTAACCTAATTACATAAAACATGTCCAAAGAAAACGGTGTTTCGTTCGATTGTTTACCACACGATCACCAGCTTCCTTATCATTGGTGTCAGCTCATTACAATGCAACTTCAGACAATGATAGAAGGCAATAAGATGATGTGCAGAGTGCAAGGACCGTAACTCTGTCATCATTTAACTTCGAGTTATTGCCCTTTGTAATTTTATATTAAGCATTTTTGTCCGGAGCATAACTTCAAATCTACTGTTGGGATTGCAATGAAACTTCACACAATGATAGAGGGCAATGAGAGAAAGTGCAGAGTACAATAACCGTAACTCTGTCTTCATCGAATTATAGCTAATGTCCTATGTCATTTTATACCTGAAATTCTTGTCTGGAGCATAACTTCAAAACTACTAATGAAACAACGAAACTTCACACAATGATAAAGTGCAATAAGAAAAAAGTGCAGAGTGCAAGAAACGTAACTCTGTCCTCATTCAACTTAGAGTTATTGCTCCTTGTAATGTTATACTTAGACTTTTTTCCGGAGCATAGCTTCAAAACTACACATGGGACTGCAATGAAACTTCACTAAATTATAGAGGGCAATTGGAGAATTGTAGTGTGCAAGAACCTGTCTCCATTCTAATTAGCGTTATTGCCCTTTGTACTTTTATACTTGGAATTCTTGTCAGGAGCATAACTTCAAAACTACTGATGGAACTACAATAAATCTTCACATAATAATAGAGGGCAATGATAGAAAGTGCAGAGTGCAAGAACCGTAACTCTGTCATCATTCAACTTAGAAATATTTCCCTTTGTAAGTTTATACTTGGAATTCTTGTCAAGAGCATAACTTTAAAACTATTGATGGGACTGCAGATTGAAAACTGCTTGGTGATACAAGGCCATATGATAAGTTGATGATACATTTCGTGGGGCATCCATCCGTATTATCGATTTGCTTGTTTGATCAATTTCTAAGTGGACTTGAAGGAAATGTAGGCCTCTTTCCAAACAAGATTCATTTATTATCGAAAGTCCTGAAACACTTCAAAACGGTAATAGAATGTTCAGAATCAGACGATTGACAAAACAGATATGACCATATGAACGTCGTTCACGGACCAGTCATTTTGAGAACCATGACGTCATAGACCTTAATTACCATGTATGGCATATTGATAGATATGTTTTAAAGCAAATGATATTTGGGCATATGAATGCAACATTATTATCTGATCATAAGTGAAGTATTATACAATACATATACATCTGTATACAGTTGTTGTGATTTATTTCTAATAACTCAGTAAATTATGACATTGAAAACAAATAATAATAATTAACCTTAAAATTACTGTGATTGATCACTATGGTAAATTTACAATTTTCCTCCAAATGCAATTTTGTTATTAGACTGAATTAACAAAGTAACAATCATACGCGTGATAGATGTCAAAATCATCCACGTAATCAACACTATTCTATGATTACTCTGTGACTGGATGTCCCATGAGAATTATTATTCCTGTGAAGCCTAATTGAATGTTTTATTTAAAACACACACTAACTTCTAGACGTACCCAAGCGTAAAAATGCAATGCAAAATCCAATTTCCGAAAAATGAAGAATCTACTTATTTGAATAAAGCAAAACACTTATCATTTTTCAATACATGAATGGCCATGACTGATCCAGTTGATTTATTGTTCGGAAAAGATCAGATGAAAAACGAAGGCCATTTCGTCTTATTAAGGCAAACAGTTAACGAACTGATGGACAGCGGACAACTTGCCGTTCTCTTGCCAGTAGAGCAAATATAACGTAAACAAAGAATGCTTGTCAACATATGCTTGTACATAAATAACATTACTGTTCAGCTTACGCTTTAGACGAGAATTAGTTATAATGATTGTTATTTAAGAGGATATATTCCTATATTTCTCTAGATACAATGTTTATAAAGTGTTCCTTATGCAGCGAAAAGTGTCATACGGCCTTGCAGCACAGAAGTAACGTCTAGACATGCAAACAACCCGGCAGTGAAGACACATTTTGGCGTTGATTTACTGTTATGAGTTACTAGGTTTGCATGGAGAAATAATAATTGAGAATGATTTTTTTGGCAAAGGTCGAGGATGACATTACAATTATATTCCTTCATTCTTTTCGAGCAATATCAAATATTAGATTATTTCTTTATAGTAATTGTGTAAGTACTATAGCAATGGATTGAATTCACCCCTTTTGTTCTATTTTCGTTGAATTTTGCTTCTTGTCGTTATTTTTTCGTTGCATTTTGCTTCTTGTCGTTCTATTTTGTGCGGATGAGTAGATCGCACTACTCGGTCCTGATTAAAGCTAAACAGTGCACACATCGGTCGTCATGAGAGTTAAATATTGCATGCATCGGTCCTCAAGAGAGTTAAACAGTGCACACATCGGTCGTCATTAGAGATAAATAGTGCATACATTCGTCGTCATGAAAGTTAAGAGCACACCGTGGTTGTCATGCGAGATACGATGGCACACTGCGGTCGACATAGGAGATAAATCCACAACGCGATAAGTGCTCATTCTTGTAATTACAGTCTGACATTCTAACAACTAGACTAAAGCGACTTCAAGATATATCAGTATCTAGTCCGGTATGCCGCACATGTAAATAACCATGCGTGGTGATATACTATTTATTATCAATTAACTAAGATTCCACCTGAACCTTTTGATTTCAATTTTTATTTAGCGAATGAGTTTGTTCACGAGTGCGTACTTAATTATTACGTAATGACTATTCAGTGTTATAGTCAAAACCTGGTATTTGGGACTTGAAACTCATCGAAACCACGGGCCTGCAGCCTTTGGTATCGCTGAATGTCAAGTCCCACCCAACAGGTACTGATCTGTTACAATATAAACCCGCTGGACAGATATTATTTCTTAAATAATACCTTGGAAATATACCTACGACAAAACCATAATGTCCCTGTTTCTTCATATTCATGAGATAGTATCGGCATAGCGTCTGTAGCTTTAAGCACTTTATGTGTAAACTCATTGAAATTGCACACATACCGTATAAACACTATAAGAAAACTTACACATTTAGTGTCTCGTTATCTCACTGGATAAGGCCTGGCGCCTTAGAGCTTCAAACCTCTTTTGCGCGTGCGTCTCTCCTTGACGGAGGCATGTCTGATGGGAAGCGTTATCCTTCATCACATCTCATTTCTTGCGCATCTATTTTCTTGCGCATCTCATTTCTTGAGGAAGCTGTCCTTATATAACATAACAAGTAATAGACAGAGTATGGTCTCATCGAGCTGGTTGATTTAAACATCGAAATCGGCGTAGCATGATAACATACTGAATCAAACTGAGTCTGCTAGTTTTCTGTCATTGTTTTTTGTGTTAGTTGCTTTCATGGGATTTTGTTTTCAGTATTGCTACTGTGTAAACAAATGCTATTAAATGACTTCCTTGGGGGAAAAACAAATGTTGAATTTTCCATAGAGTGATAGTAAAGGACGGATATTGTATTTCAAACTTCTTTTTGTGTCCACAAAACCTCGCACTTCCTATTAGTTCATTTTTGAAACCAAGACAATTTAAAATATATGTATACTCACAAACGATGTACTTTGAACTACATCTGCGACATATACCTGTACATGTATTCAGAAAAGCTACAACGGTAGCGAATGAGCTTCTTATAAATGTGAACTACAAATAGGACGTAGAGAGACACACTTTAACGATACCTAATACAGGTCAACTACACCGACAGCAAATAGCTGTGTTGTGCCTCATATTTTACACATTCTTCACAAATCGCAAATGTGAAATTACCGAAAGTGCGTCATAATGAAATTCATATTTCACAGCTATTATATATGTATAATGTTTAGGTCATTCTGCTCCTATTCCCTTCAAATGGGAAGATGTAAAATGGCTTGCAATGAACTGATGTAAGAAACCGAGCTATTAATTACAAAGTCTGACAATCGTGAAAATAACCATAGCAGTAGAAACATATTGGATGTCGAGTTACGCTACTGTCTCCACGATGGGTTTCAAACCAGTGACATCTGCCATATTTAGAGGCAGTCCAGTCAGCAGGCGAACATTCGGGATACGAGCTCACGACCGACGTTGTAGTATAAGGTATAGTATACCACTTCAGCACGAGTTATACTAACGTGATTTCCGACTCAAGGGCTTGCACTAAGAATCCAATTAACATATGAACTCTTGCAACACATGTATTTTATGCGAAGATGTACCAATTCTGAGGTATTTGTAACTTTTGGTATCATTTCCACTGGGTGTGGAACAAAGGGAAGTGCATAATAATGAATCGCAATTTTCACAAACGTCTGTGAAAAATTCTTCATATTTGTGAAAAAATGCGGTTTGTGACATATGAGGCTCAACATAGCCGCACACTACATTGTCATACTCTTTTTTTATAGCCGCACACTACACCGCTTACACAATTATACTGACACTCAATTCAATACCCATACAGAGGCAAACTACAAGTTCAACGTTTAAATATCGATAAATGTTAACGATACCAACTACAGGTCAACTACACCGACAACATATAGCGGCGAGTCAGTACTCATATTGAGGCAAACTACACGTTCAACGTTTAAATAAAGACACATGTTAACGCTGATATGAAAAGAAATATAAACAGATCGGACAGGGAAAGTAGCATTCAAGGAGGACAGTAAACCACAAAACACAGAAACAAACACGCAAACAGACAAACAAGAAGGCAAAAGCAATAATAAATGCAAACGACATCACAAACACAAAATGGTTGACAATAGGGCTACCGCCTTGGAACGGTCAGTGGCAAAGTAGGCCACTGGGGGTTTAAACCGGTTCTAGGGTGCACCAAACCTCACACTTACCCTACTGTCATCCCATTAAAACAGGACAGTGTAAATAAAGAAATCCCCGCCATGATCTAATCTCTAACCAACAAGGCAGCATCAATAGGCAATATAAGTAAAACACAAATATGCTCGTGTAAATATAATACAAAAAAACAATAGCCTAGAAAGCCACAATGAAGGTACTCAATGACTTTGCAGAAGCCAGAGCAGTAAGAGAATAAACCATTAAGGGCACGACAAGAAAGATCATGGACAAACATCAAACGCCACCGTCCCAATGGGCTTTAGGTAGGCGTCATCATAGGGTCCACAGCCTGTCCGGTCATCGTACAATTAAAGAGGAAAGCATAGTGGCGAACTGTAAAAGGGTCCACCACCAAGCATGCAGTACGTTGCAAAATGATAGGGTCATAACCTCTTTTGATGAACTTTTTAATGAAGGTGTAATGGTTAGCACCGCGGGGTAGTAACACTATTAGGGACACTACAACGGCTGGCTGGGAGAAAATAACATTTTTAGAAGAGCATGCTTTTGAACGTTAAGCAAATATTCATGTATAAAATAAACTTCAATTCAGATCAATATAGTTCGATGTTTAGGACGCCCAAAGGAAGACACTGCTGTCGATGTGAATCTGTTTGATGTATTAACCCTTAACCCGCTAAGCACGACTAATGTTTCTCTAAACATCCATTCGTTACATAAATGGAATGGTCTTAGTTCAAAGAAAGAACAGTCCATTATAAATATGTAGCGGGTTAAGGGTTAAATAAATATGAGATGAGAAATCACCGATAACATTTCCATACAAACTACTGCGGTGTCTTCTTCGTTATGTTCATATAGTAGCATTAACCTAGCATTGAACCGTCATTATATCCCGTTATAGTACGCAGACGAGTAACCAAGCCAATCACCAATTCAGTGATTCTCTTACTCGTTTCAAAAGTAATGAAATTGGTAAGTTACATTAAAACAACCGAACCGTTGTTTTATTACGCAATTTCAATTATAAAATATTATTTGAAAAGGTTTCTTATTACTAGAAATCATAAAGTTATATATTAAACTGGGATTTCAATTTCCCAGGATTATTCACATTATTTACCATATGAATATTTGCAAAGTTTGCCCTACAGTTTATGATTACTTTTACGAGGTTTTCGTCTGGGGACTGTTATGGATATAATGACAGTTATTGAAATACAAGCTGTGATTGTAGCGCGTGGGATGTAATAGAGAATAATGTTATGGGTACGATTGTAAGACAACGACCGAATTGATCTCTCTGCACACTCTGCATGAATATTGTTACATGTGAAGTGGCTAAAGATGATTGCAGCGTCGCATCAAATTGTAAAACAGTAGACGATTCCCTGCTTTACTGGTCTTACACAAGAAGTGTTCAAGGATAATTGCAGCGTTACACCAGACTGTAAAACAGCAGAAGCAGACAATACTATTTTAGACTGATCTTATACAAGAAATTTCCAAGGGTAATTGCAGCGACATACCAGATGTAAAACAGCAGACGATACTCTGTTTGATTTTACACTAGGAGTGTCCAAGGATAACTGCAGCGTCACACCAGATTGTAAAACAGCAGACGATATTCTGTTTGACTGATCTTATACAAGAAATGTCCAAGGATAATTACAGCGTCACACCAGATTGTAAAACAGCAGACGCTATTCTGTTTGACAGATCTTAAACGAGAAGTGCTAAACGATAATTGCTGCGTCACACCAGATTGCAATACATCAGACGATTCTCTATTTGACTGCTCAAATATGAGAAGTGTTAAAGGATAACTGCAATGTCACACAAGCTTGTAAATCAGCAGACGATATATATATTTGACTGATGTTACACGTGAAGTGGCCAAGGATAATTACTTCAGTTTAATTTTTTTTCCTACACTTAATATAGAATGATGATATCTGCTATTTTAAAAACATTACTCCTCTTGCAAATATATTGCGCAAATGCAAGTAGTATATACACTGAACAAAATTGCTAACTATCAACTTTTGTATCTTAACTAATTTTCTTATTTTAAATATATTTTAGAATAGATATATGGTAAGTATTTTGTTTTGACCCATAGGTTGTAAAACATTTATTTGTTGTTTAAATTGTTACAACCTTTGAGGGTTACCCTCCCTTTACATGAAAACATGAAACGTACTGATAAAACACATAATATAAGTCAAAGATCGCTTAAAGATATAAAATTCTTAAAATTGGTATGAAACAATAGAAAAAAACATAAAAAATAGACCCATTTATCGCAGATTTTCCGTCTATAAAAAAATGAAATATGGATAATCTTAAATTACCTCCCTTTAAATTGAATACTGTTTGAAATTCAAGCAACTGTAATTCAGCGTTAACGTTAAATATTTCGAAAATTTCTTTTGCAAACGCATTTATACTGGTAATGCTAGTCAAACATGATGTCAAAATAATTTTAACTGGCATATTTTAGGAACATCGAAAGCTTCACTAATTCGAAGTACTTAATAAAATCCTATATGCCCAGTTGTATAAGTGCTATAACTTATTTTTAAGACAACACATTGACTTACAAGTTTTAAAATATGTTCATGCAATCAGAGCAGACGATTTACACTCGTTATTTTGCAGTTTAATCGTACCTCTAATCAAGCTCAAAATACACAAAACAATGAGAATATTATTGACATATTCTTAGCAATTTGGTTTAGTATATGTTTCATTTAATTTACACCATCTAGGTATTAGCATCGTATTTGATGAATTTCTTAGGCGACTAGAAGGGAATTTAGGCGTCATTTCAAACAAGCCTCATTACTGAGAGTTGAACAACTTGTAAACGGTTATATAATGATCATAATCGGGTGATTAATAAAGAAGATACGACCATTTGAAAGTAGTTGATGGACCTGTCATTTTGAGAACCATGCTGTCATTGTTCTTAATTACCATATGTGGCATACCGATAGATACCCTTTAAAGAAAAGAAAATCGGGCAAATGAATACAAATCTAAATATAGATGATATTATTCTTATTATATTATTATTTGCTGATGGTATGGTAATTATAAGTAAAACTCATCAAGAAATGCAGAATAAATTAAACTGTTATATGATTTACTGTATTAGATGGGGCCTAGAAATTTCTAAATCAAAAACCAAAATAATGGTATTTAAGAAAAAAGGTGATTATAAACGATGAAAGCAGATAGTATAAAAGTGATCATGACCAAGGATCTTACGAAGTTGTAAATCGCGTCACCATAGAAGTCAGGTTGTGATAGTCCTTGTCGCAGAAGAGTTCTTAAATTACCTTTATATTTAGAAAGAAGATCAGGGTTACGATAATAAAATTTTGCAAATGTTTTACGAAGTGCATGGTAACGATAACCCTGATGTAGTAGCTTTTTAGTTATACAAAGATTACGAATATTAAAGTCCTCAACTCGAGTGCAAGCTGTAGAGTAACGAATAAGTTGAGACAAATAGACCCCATAAGAAGTTGCTCGGGGAACATCTCCAACTAAATGGGGATAATTATCAATATCAAAATTAAAATCATCTCTCTTATATAGTTTGCTAATTAGTTCATCATTTTCAATGGAGAGATGTATATCAAGAAAAGAAACGTTATTATCATAAATATTAGCTTTGTTAAGTTGAAGTTCTTCAGGGTATATATTATTGACCATAGTAGAAAAGAAAGGGTTGTCAATGTTTAATATATAATCCAGATACCGAGAGGTGTCATTAAAGGCCTCAATAACATCTTCCTGGATATCTGGTAAAAGACTCAACATGAAATCTCTTTCATAGCAATATAAAAACAAATGTGCACAGGTGCCCATAGGGATACCAACAATTTGTCTATAAACGGTCGTTCCATCCCTGCCGAAAGTATTATCTAATATGAAGATGAGTGCTTCACAAACTTCTTGGCAAGTCCTCATAGTGTAATTGTCTAAACTGCCGTTAGTAAAAAACGTAGTAATTTCCCTAGAGAGTGTTTTTTTGAATAAGAGCAATACGCTTGTCCTTGATAAGGTGATATGGTAAGATTGTATACAGTGTAGAGAAGTCATAAGTGCTAATAAACTTGAAGTTTGTTGCAAATTATATCAAGACAGTCTCCTCAATCTTTTATAAAAAGAAACAAATTAATGCCTGAGTTTTCATAAGTTTTATCACAGTATTGTTTAACGTGATCTTTAACGACAGTAAGACAAGAAGTTAAATGTTTGGAGATGTTTGTGGTGGCGCAGGCACTAGAATTTGAAATAAAGCCTGCCTTATACGGATTTTAATGTAATTTAGGAATCCAGCACATCGTTGGCAGTTGGTTCTGGTTTTCGTCTACCCCAGCCTTGAAAGTATTGCACCGAGTTATATGTGTGGAAACAACATCATCCTCAGTAGTATGAACTGGAGTATACAAATTAGTGCTACCGAGTTCCAGAGATAAAACATTGACCTAAGGTAGGCGTCAAACATTATTAGCTGCTTTATCAGCAGGAACTAAAACAAATTTATTATGAAATTCTTGAATTTCCGATTTTAAATTACGAAAGGAAAACCTAGGTCTCGGAGGAAGTAAAGAGGGGTTAGCCTGATAAAAGTTAATACATGTATCTATAATTTTAAAAACGGACTTTCTCCAAGTAGAAAGAGAGTTTGGGTCCGCATGTTCTCTACGACACAATTGTATACTAAAATACTCAATGGATTGGGCGATCTGAGCTCGACAGGCATTAAAATCGATAGTTGAAGGTAATCTATACTTAGGATCTTTCAAAACCAGATGCCGAATACGTTCATCAACTATATCGAAACTACCAGTGATGACATGGATTGCTGGAGCCTAGCAAAAATTTGATGTGTTACATTCTCAGTCCTTAGGAGTGTTATTTAGAATTCAAACTGGAAACTAGTCTAGAAATAGAATTCTAAGGAAGGAACGTTACAGTCAATGTTGTTATACTATAGATTTAAATGATACATAGCATGTCCATGTAACATTGATTTTAGAAAGTGTTATGTATTGACGACAATGACTTTTATGTACAAATGCATTCGTACTATATATGTATTCGTGTATAGTTTAGTCCGTACCTAAATAGATTAGTAAATGTACATGTCGTTGTTTATTGAATTATAAACCAGCAATTACAGCTATATTAAACTACCTCAGAACATAATATTGGCGACGAGGAATATTGATGAATTTACACATCAAACGAATCCAGCTTCGTTAACGGACTCATCGTATTTACGGAATTAAACCGAAAACAAATTACCGAAACCGGTGTCGAGGTAAATAAATCCCGCCCGTTGTGAAAACGTACCACAAACGTTTTGGTATAAAATGGCGGTGGCCATTGGAAAGATTGATGTTTTTGACGATGGTATAGAATCGTGGACAAGTTACAATGAGAGACTTGAGCAATACTTTCTAGCTAATGAAGTTAAAGATGATAAAAGAGTACCAGCACTTTTGTCATTGATTGGTGGCAAATCTTATCAAATATTAAGAGACCTAACATCTCCAGATATTCCAGCCACTAAATCCTATAAGGACATTTGTGAGTTGCTTATGAAACATTACAACCCTAAACCCCTCATCATAGCCGAGTGGTTCAGATTTCACAAGCGTGATCAACGCCCAGAAGAGTCGGTGAAGGACTTCAATGTAAGTCTACGTAAACTTTCTGATTATTGCAATTTTGGAGCAACGCTTAACGACTCGCTTCGCGATAGATTCGTCTGTGGTCTAAAGAATGAGACAATCCAGAAACGTCTATTATCTGAACGCGACTTGACGTATGTAAAGGCGGTTGACATGGCTATAGCTATTGAGTCGGCACTTAAAGACGTGCGCGAACTACAAGGAAAGGAAACGCCAAGTACGGTTCACAAAATTGGAGACCGGAAGAAAAAGACACAAAAAGCTAAGCCAGCTACAGGAAAAAACCCTAAAAATTAAACTAAAAAGCCCTGTTTTAGGTGCAACAGAACAAATCATGCACATCAGGACTGCAAGTTCAAGGACAGTAAATGTTATAACTGCGCTAAAGTAGGTCACATCGCTCCAGCATGTCCAGCACCAAAGAAGGATCGGCTACACCAGTTGGATGATGAGGACGAATGCCTATTTAGCTTACGCGATACAAATGATAGGCGTATCATTAGGGTTTCTCCGGTAGTTAACGGAAAAGAGTTAAAAATGGAACTCGATACTGGAGCAGGGGTATCTGTTATATCGAACGAAGACGCGAAGCGAATCTGGCCTAAATTCAAACTTCACGACACCAACTTAACATTAAAAACTTACTCTGGTGAAACAATTAAGCCATTGGGTCTTCTTAAATGCAAGGTGGACTTGTCAGAACAGAGCTGTTTTCTCAACTTATATGTGGTGAAAAATGGAAACTGTCGACCACTTTTCGGACGAGAATGGCTCCACGCTCTAAAATTGGATTGGGCTGCTATCAAGGCATTAGAGGTAGATCCGACAGCCAGAGTTGAAGACCTTAACATCAAGTACAAAGAGGTGTTTAATGAGGAGCTTGGAAAAGTTAAAGGGCCTAAAGCCAGATTAGTTTTGAAGGAAAACTCAAATCCAAAATTTGTAAAGGCACGACAAGTTCCATACGCGCTAAAGCCCAAAATTGAAAAAGAACTTGATAAATTAGTAAGTAATGGAGTCCTGGAGAAGGTTGAGCATAGTGATTGGGCCACACCAATTGTACCGGTACCCAAAAGTAATGGAGATATAAGATTATGCGGCGACTTTAAGGTGACCATCAATCCAAACTTAATCATTGACCATTATCCTCTACCGAGAATCGAGGATATATTTGCTTCTCTTGCAAACGGTAAGACTTTTCAAAAATTGACTTGAAAAACGCCTATCTGCAAATTGAAATGGAGGAAGAGAGCAAACAAATGCTTACGATCAGCACACATAAAGGGCTGTTTAGGTACAACCGATTAGTGTTCGGGGTCGCATCCGCGCCAGCTATATTCCAGCGTACAATTGAACAGATTATTAGCGATATTCCAGGAGTGCAAGTCATACTTGATGATATGATCATCACGGGCAAAGATGACAATGACCACTTGAAAAACCTTGAATCAGTCCTAGAGAGGTTACAAAAAGTGGACTCCGCGTCAATGTCGAGAAATGTTGCTTCTTCCAAAAGAAAATTGTCTTCTGTGGACATGAAATAGATGAGGATGGCCTCCACAAAACACAGGAGAAGATCGAAGCTATCAAAAATGCGCCAAAGATCACCTCAGTCAAAGAACTAAGATCATTCCTTGGATTGGTACAGTATTATGCCAAATTTCTGCCTAATCTGTCAACAATCCTCAGTCCACTACATCATCTACTCCACAAGGATGTCAAGTGAAATTGGACAGCTGATTGTAAGGAAGCAGTAGAGACGGTAAAGGACATGATTGTATCGCCAACTGTGCTGATGAGCTACAATCCAGAATTACCACTTACGCTTGCATGTGACGCGAGTTCATACGGATTAGGTGCGGTGTTGAGTCATGTAACACCGGACGGAGAAAGACCTATAGCTTTCGCCTCAAGAAGCCTTAACAAAGCCGAAAAGAACTACAGTCAAATCGATAAAGAAGCTCTTGGGCTCGTGTGGGGAGTGAAGAAATTTAATTCGTACTTGTTCGGGCGATCATTCACTCTCATAACAGATCATAAACCACTGTTGTCAATTTTCAGTCCTCAAAAAGGCATAAATGCAACAACAGCCGCGAGACTTCAACGCTATGCACTGTTCTTGGCTGGTTACACTTATGACATTAAGTATAAGAACACTAAAGCACACGGAAATTGTGACAGTCTGTCAAGATTGCCACTTGAAACAGCTGACAACGCCAAAGATTCTACTGACTTGTTCTTCAGTAGTCAGTTTGAAAACTTACCGGTAACAGCCGAGCAAATTGCGCGCGAGACAAGGAAGGACGTTATACTCAGCCGCGTATACGAGATGGTCCAAAAGGGATCAAACTTCAATGATGATGACTTGAAACCTTATCTAAACCGCCGAAATGAACTTTCATTGTACCAAGGATGTATCATGTGGGGAAATCGCGTCGTGATCCCTGCATAATATCGTTCATCGATCATGGGTGAAATACATGAAGGTCATATCGGACTTGTAAAAATGAAGGCCATGGCAAGGTGCTATGTTTGGTGGCCAAACGTGGATATGGACATTGAAAACACAGTTAAATCCTGCACTGGCTGTAACGAAAACAAGAAACATCCACCTGAAGCACCAATACACCCGTGGGAATTTCCAAAGAAACCTTGGAGTCGTTTACATGTAGATTTCGCTGGACCGTTCCTGGGGTACATGTATTTAGTCGTAGTGGATGCCTACTCAAAATGGCCAATCGTAAAAATCATGAAACGGACCACGACAACTCACACAATCGAGGTGCTACGAGGTATTTTCGCGGATTATGGACTTTGTGAGACAATTGTCAGCGACAACGGACCACAATTCGCTTCGGAGGAGTTTCAGGAATTTCTGCGACGTAACGGTATAAAAGGGTTAAGAAGTGCACCCTATCACCCGCGTACGAATGGTTTGGCGGAGCGTTTTGTGCAAACCATGAAACAGGCATTGAAATCGTCTAAATCAGATAGTGGAACAGTTCAGACAAAATTATCAAGATTCCTGATCCAATACAGGAACGCGCAGCATTCTACAACAAAAGAATGTCCCTCAGTACTACTCATGGGAAGAAAACTAACGACCAAACTCGAAAAAGTTAAACCAAACCTCAATCAAACTGTCGAGAAATCTCAAGAGAAAATGGTTCGCTCCACAAGAGACAGACAATGTGAAATAGGTCAAAATGTTATGATACGCGACTACCGCGCAGGATCAAACCATGAGAAATGGAAAAAAGGAACCATAAGTGCGATAACTGGCCCTGTTTCGTACAAAGTGGAAATCGCGCCAGGAGTCGCATGGAAGCGTCATGTGGACCAGATATTTGAACATCAAGAAAATCAGAATTACGAACCAACACCATCGGTTAACTTACCTGATCCAGTAATTCAAGAACCGATCGCTACACCAGCAATCGCTACAGAGCCGGCAGCGCCTAAGAACATTGCGCCAACCGAGCGCCGTTATCCGGCGAGGGAACATCGAAAACCTAAACGGTTCGAATGATTACTGTGTTAACTTACGGGCATAATAATCCCGAGTAATCATTCTTCAAAATGTAGATATTCTAGTCAGTATGTTAATTGTTGTTGTAAAAAAGAAACACTATATACAAACATTATACCAGAACAAAATAGTTTGATAAAAAGAATGAGAACTTTGAATATTATTAGTTATTATATTACAAGACATAATCAAACGTTTTAATATTGATTTCAAAATATTATATATATTGACAGTTTAAACATGAAACCAATTTAGTGAAACTTGTGTGTAAACATTAAAGAATTTGATATTTTGAAACCTTGAACTTTTATTATTAAGATAATTCTGTACACATAATTATTGTAATTTGAAAATCTTTAAATATTTAACAGTTTAAAACTTTTGGTAAAAGTTAAATAAGTGGAAGGGTATATGTTATGTATTGACGACAATGACTTTTATGTACAAATGTATTCGTACTATATATGTATTCGTGTATAGTTTAGTCCGTACCTAAATAGATTAGTAAATGTACATGTCGTTGTTTATTGAATTATAAACCAGCAATTACAGCTATATTAAACAACCT
Source organism: Cyrtodaria siliqua (assembly GCA_037043455.1). Classification (NCBI taxonomy): domain Eukaryota; kingdom Metazoa; phylum Mollusca; class Bivalvia; order Adapedonta; family Hiatellidae; genus Cyrtodaria; species Cyrtodaria siliqua. The sequence continues at coordinate 141,823 of JAWPHD010002538.1, forward strand.
CAGAACATAATAGAAAGAGTCTTATAACAAAACATTATGTCAGACATAGCATGTTTACATTTTTAGATTTAATGCAGTCAGAAAATGAATCAGTTTTACTGAAGTTAGCAATATACATTAAAAAGGTACTTATATTAAGAACTGGTATTGTCAATGCCGTTTCATAGACTTAACCATTATTTGTTATATTGTTCATTCTCAACTAGAAATGGAATAACATTTTGTTTTGATAATTTATACAGAATAGCTTATTCTCAACTAAAACTGTAATAAATAGCTTATTTAAGTTATATACGAATTATCAAAATAGTACTATGCACTGTTTCTAGTCACGTGACTAATATATATGCATATACATTTGTATTTATATATGATTATGTACGTTGTACAAGTGAAAATAAAATGTATGTTCTGTTCTGTACGAAATCATTAACTGATCAAACAGTGTAGTATTAAAATACACATTTTTATACAGTTATGATTTATTTTAAATAAATTCAATGAATGAGTAAATTATGATATTGAAAACAAATAATCATAATTAACCTAAACATTACTGTGAATGATCACTATGGTAACATTACCATTTCCCCTCCAAATGCAATGTCGTCATTAAGTCTGAATCAACAACGAAACAATCATACGCGTGATAGATGTCAAAATCATCCACGTGACTAACGCTATTTTATAATTTTATGATTATTTTGTGACTGGATATTCCATGAGAACGATTTTTCCTGTGAGGCCAAATTGAATGTTTTATTTAAAGCACACACTAACTTACAAACGTAACAATGCAATGCAAAACCCAATTTCCGATTGGTTACGTTATCGACTTCCAAAAAAAGGACATTCATATATTCAAGAAGATTGAATTTCCGTTCGAATTCGAAATGATTATGAAGTAAGCTTAGAATGATGTAGATTAACATATTGATTATGTGACCACAAAAGGAGCATTTTCAACAAGATTATACAAAACGGGAAAGAAAATAATGAATGTTGACTTCTGAAATATGTGTCTCAAATAAATAAAGAGCATTTTGGAACGGACATTGGACAAAAAGACCTCTGGGGTTTAATACATGTACTAGGGTGCGCCAAATCTCACGCTAACTCCTCGTCAAGGCCAATCTGTACTGCTTTAAAATATATTGAATACAGCTTAAGCCGGTGCTAGTGTCGTGCGAGGTGTTACACGAATTGTTACCTCTCATGAACAGACTCAGTAAAACCGAGTCTGCTACATTTCTTTCTTGTTGGTGTTTGTTGTTTACAAGGGATCCCTTTTTAATATTAACTGACATTCACACTATAGTTTGTTTAACTATATAGTGCTTTGTGGCGGCTGTAAAATGTTACCCGGACTACATATCAGTAGTATATTTACTTACTGGTCCTTTGGGATCACCAAGCCCAATCTATGTGACCTTAAAGTAGAAATACTGCTTATGCGGCTGCTAGAGGGCGTGAAGTATGACATTATTTGAAATAGTTACGGTATGTCCTAAATTTTGTTCTCAGAAATATGCTGACAAGAAAAAAATCATAATTAGGAATATATCCAGATCAAGTGTACCCATAACGTTGCCCATATGATCGGATTAATTGTAACGCTTGTAAAGAGAATATAACATTCCTTCCAAAATTAACGTGTGGGTCCACAGTACTTTTGAAAGTTTTGCATTGCGTGAATTATGAAATGAAAGTCCCTTTATTTTGTCTTTTTCACCTGCATTCTTTGAATTTAACATACAATTAATATGAACTGTTCGAATAAGAAATAGATTCAAACCGAGGCGTTTGACAAACAATAACAACAGCAACAGTAGGAGCAGCAGCAGCAGCAGCAGGAACAACAACAACAATAACAACAACACAGCCCCAAGCTCCATTCTAAAAATTAGAATATTTTCATTGTTTAATATAGTATATGCCCATATACATCAACCCGATGGTAGAATGTTATGCTAACATATCTAAACAAAGTGTCTAAACAAAAAACCAGAGTCGAAACATCTCTTTATAACAAATACCATTGCGTTCATGAAAAACGAACTTCCGTACCAAGCTCATTTGAACATGAAATCATTTTGCTCATTTGTCGTTAGTCCAGCAATTATTATTTTGTTGGTAAATTTACTGTAAAAGGCAGCTCACGGAACTGTGTTTTACTTCTCATTACAACTCATTAAGCCAATTTCTGTATAAATCAATCAATCAAAAAGTCTTGCTTAAACAAGTACATCTGATATTTGTCAATATGATTTGATATTTCTTCAAACAGAAATGGTAGCAATTTCAAAGTTCAGCTATCCAAATTTCGCATGTATGAGCATAACCCCTTGTGATAAATGTTCGTTTGATAGTGTATGAAAGTGATTGTTACCAGGGATTTTACGAAGTTTGCAAATAACGTCACCATTGAAGTGATAGTTCTTGTCGCAAAAAATATATATGGCACCGTAAAAGCAAAGTAAGAAACACCTCAGGATGTATCAATAATTGTAATGAACAACCACAACAGTTGCAGCCAAAAAGAAAACCTGTTTAGGGTGAGATGTCTCCACCAGCTTTTATGCAAAACTAGTCCATGGAAATGCCAGAATAAATAGTGGGTATTTTTGATATTTTCTGTGTATATGATATATTAGCAAGACTTTTGTAAGACGTCGCTTGCATGTCGTTACATATTTTATCGTACTATCATATATTATTAGTTATTAGGATTCTTGACAGGGAACATGGGCTCACATTCCCTGTCTGAATATATATTTCCAGGCAGGGAATATGGAGCCTATGTTCCAATAACGAATTTGTCATAGTTCAAAGTTGAAACCATTTATTTAAGGAAAAAACCAGCCAAAAACACGATTTCAATTTTATTGCGCCAATTTCCCCGTAACGTGCCTCTAACTAGACGTTGTTTACTTTCGTGACGTCATCGCTCTAACGTCATTACATTTGGCGATTTTTTTAATAAAATAAACGTATTTTGTCACTATGTTAATGTTTTATTATCTGTAAAATTGCCAAATAAATACACTTACGATTATTTCAAACTTTTACACACAGTGGAAAGCGCAGAAAAGCGATAGGAAGGAAACAATCGGCGGTTTCCAAAACGAATCGGCAACGATATCGTCGCCATTTTATTTTGTATTGGAGTAATGGGGTACCTACGTGGAATTCGCCCTATGTTCACATCTCGAGACGTAGACATGGGCTCATGTCTACGGCGCATTGAACAATGAAATCCTGAGAATTTTCTTCTCAGTATGAAAATGGTTGATGTCACACAATTGTTTGTTATATGGAAGATCACCAACAAAACTCTCCAATAAACGATGTTATATTGTACAAGTATTATATCTTACATGTTTGTTCTTTCATGAAATCAAAATATGAAATTGATATATAAATTTACAGATCTATATAACTATGTTGCTAATGATAACCTTACCATAAAGTTAAAGAAGTGGGCGCACACTTATGTCAGTGGAGTAAGGACAACTATATATGATAAATAAATGTATATATCTAGATCTATTGTTGATTCTCAAAATATTTTATAAGTAATGTATATATACCTCGTCGTCAGTAGGTAACTGTTTTATAAGTGTGTACATATATTGTAAAATGTGCATGTTGATGGCGGTATAGGGACTTTAGTTAGTGATGTCTTGTATTTTTTGTTAATTTTTAAGATGTCTGCATTTGTTTTCTTATAATTTATTATTTTGTCTACTTTTGGTGGAATGGCCGTCGATATGATTTCTCCCGAGATTGTCACTCTGGTTAAGTTTAATTGATTTCCTTTTCCCTAAGCACCCACCGATGTCAATTCTGTCATAGACGTTTTCATAGGCGATATTCGTTTTCGACTTCCAAAGTACCACAATAATGAACTATTACGTAATTTAAGACAATTTGGAATTAGTTTAAATTTGATTAGTAGCATAATGTAGATGAATGGCTTATTTGAATGCTACAGGAGCATTTGTAACACAATTATAACACCTGAAAGAAAAATTATTCACAATTAACTCACTTCAAGCTCATGCAGTATGCGTCTATTCTGGGAAAGAAAGAAACGTCTAAGAAGTATATTGCTAGTAATCTAATACATATACACAAGTCCATGTAATTTGCGTGGTTATCTTTAAATTGGTCCCCTTGGCTTGATATTTGACTATTATAGTTGGCTTTATCAGCATATTCTGTACATTCTTTCCATTTAGAGTAGCTGGGGAGCATTATAGGTAAGTAAAACCTTACCTATACGTTATGGTGCGTTAAATTATAGCGCGGGTATCCACTCGTAAATCAATGGTAAAACAGGCTTTACTTGTTGCCAGGCGTTCTTCTGTTCGAGGAAAGATTGACGAAACATGAGCTTATATTGAATCAAAGAAGCATTATGACAAACTATTTAAATATTGCATATTTAATTTGAATTTAAAACACATAATGTTGAATAGACCGTTATGTAAATGTGTCATCTGTTTTCGCGACTGGACCAAATTTGTATATAAACAAATAAAACCAGGTCGACCATTTTTATTTGTTTTTTTTAGTGGGCTTTCATATTACCGGTCGCCGGGTGTAATATGGTCTGATACACCGTGGCTCTTAACCAATGAAAAGGGGAAGAATTTTAAGAAATTGTAATAAATCATACTACACTAGTTGTTAATTATCCAGTTATTTGAATATAGTGTAAACAGTCCCTAATCTAAAATTTTGCTTTATAAAATGCACGTAAGTTTGGTTGAAGGTGTCACATTATTTGTAGTATGTACGCCTTACCGCCGCGTAACCATTTGTGACGAAAGTTAAACAACAAAACGACGTCATGATTTCTCTTTCAAAAAGGCACCGTGTTAAAGCAAGTTGACAATATAAAATGGAGATTTTCACATCATATTGGTGTTATGTGATAAATAGAATCTTATATTCTTGTACAAGTGGTTTATTTAAGTCAATAATACACAGTCAGTCATAATTATAATATATATTATAAGTTATATATCTTCTATATATTGGCAATTCATGTGATTTTTATATTTGACACTCAACACTTATCAGACAGATATTAAAGCATTTAGACAATGCTATGCATGCGTAAATATAGTTTTTAAAGGGACACACGACGATCTTGAAATAAATATCAAACATGAATAGAATCCCCTCAATTTATTTATCCATTTTGACTTTAAATCTGACTGCATACAGTTAAACAAAAGCCATTTAAATTTGGACCTTTTCATGTTTTCTTCGTTATTCTACCATAGGTTTAAAACTAATATTGATGAGATTTAATCAAAGATTTATCCTTAGTAATATGCAAAATCACATTGCATTAATAAATTCAAATACTGATAAATAATGATTTTCAAATATGAATGTTATTTAAGAAAACTAATTGAACGAAATGGGACGCCCCAAGTTTTAAGAAAATCCCTTTAATATCCTTCCCCATTGGCAGCTATTTAATCTGCTTTATAATAAAAACGTCTGCTACACACAGGTTCTGTTATTTGTATTATTTGCATTAGTGACTGTATAATTAAATTCCATTTGACAATTCCTACATTGTCAGTGTCTTAAAGATCGAATTTGCAAGGAATTAATGCTTTAGAAGTTTGATTTCCCGTTTGGAATGCATATCTTGTGAAAATGTGATTATAGTAATTATATTGTTTTATGAAATTGTTTACAGATGAAAGATTTAGCTGACAATACCGCACACACTATAAATGGTGATTATCTCTATTTTATTAAGATTATTACTTCATTACGACGAGCTATATTTCAGAAAATCTTATTCTTTGGGGAAATGTAACCACAAAGAGAACCCCGATTATAATTGAAGTAATATCAAGAAACAGTCTGACTAATATGCATATCACTTGATGAATATTTGGATACTCCGATGTTAATCAGGTAATTTCGGATTCAGTAAACAATTTGCGAGATTCTATTTATCACATAGCTGATAGCGCTGCGTAACGTCAGAAAGCTTGCCTAAATACCAGTAGCCTAGTTTCTTATGACACTAAACAGGGGTAGAATTTAACTTATATTATCCATTTGTTTTTATTTGCGAGTGCAAATATTTCCAAATCGCAAAAATGCATTATGATATCTTTATTTAGACTGTCCTGTTTTATTGGGATGTCAACAGGGTAAGAGAGAGGTTTGGTGCACCCTAGAATCTGATTTAAACCAACAGCGGCATTTTTTCAAAAACCGTAGCCCTATTGTCAACCGTTTTATGTTTGTGATTCATATCTTGGCTTGTATTCATCTTTGTAATCTTTTTTTGTCTCTGTGCGTGTTTGTACAGAAAAGATGCACTCACATATTGTTTTTGTGAGTGCTGAAAATTTAAACTCTCTTTCGCTCAAATCAACTAGCATTTTACAAGTTTTACAAGTTTGTGAGTGCTAAAATTCGAGCGTTGCTTATCGACTTATTTTCCAACGACAAAGGATCATTGAAACAGCATGGACAGTTTGTTTATGTGCAGCTAAAATGATACTTGAACGATTAGCTCAGGCATATATATTGAGGCCCAAGTGAAGTTTTGTTAAATTTTTGTACTATTGATTTTATTAATATTGAGTTCTGCTCAACCCGGGTCTAGAGGGCGTGAGCGGTAGCTAGCATATTTCACTACCGCTCATGAACAGTCTCAATCAAACCGAGACTGCAATATGTCGTATGTGTCGTTTTCGGCCGTTTCCAAAGGTCCATTATCATACTCTTTTTTCTCTCAATATCATTGTTATATTGAACAGTATCTTACTTTTATGAAGAATAAAACATCAAATTAACAAATTAGCTGTACTAAATACAATATTTTAAACTGTCTTGATATGTCCTTGTTTTAGAACAGCAATAAAACAAAAGCACAAATCATGAAAACCCTTTTTCTATGTTTTAATATGTTGATTTCATAAAAACGCTGTATTGGGATGGTCTAATCATCTGATACAAAATTGAATAACACCATTTTCGCATGTAAGTGTAAGTCTAACAGTGATTTACAAATACCTCTACAAATTTCCACGCCATCCCCTAAATACAATAGGCTCGAAATAGGTCCTTAAGCCATTGTATTTGAGAAAATGCAATACATTTTCCGAATTACATGCATATTAATTGTTTTATACATATCTTGATGATTATCTATGATTTTGGAATGATATAAAACGGACGCCATTTTTTGAAATGCGATAATATTAATGGTGACAAGTTATAAAACTTATACTTAAAATTATTCTTTGTCCGAATTAGAATCATTTACTCAATGTTTACGTTTATGTATAGGTGCATTTCTAAAATACAACAGAGACTTTGAATAAATACTGAAAACTGGATCCATTGGAAGCAACAAACACAAACAAGCTATAAAAGTTGCAGACTCAGTTTTATTGAGTCTGTTCATGAGAGGTAATGTAAAGTACAACACTTCTCACGACTCCTATCACTGTTTAAGCGATATTCTACTTTAAAGCCACAAAGATCGGGCTTGATGATCCCAAAGAACCAGTAAGTATTAACACTACTGATTTGTAGTCGGGGCTAATCTTTACGGCAGCCAAACTGCACTAAACAAACGCTAGAGTGAATGTCAATAAATACTCAAAAGGGGATCACTTGGAAGCAACAAACACAAACAAGAGATAAAAGTAGCAGACACGGTTTTATTGAAGTTTTAAAAGGAGTAAATCAGACATTTTCTAGAAGAAAATAAAGGTTTAACATATGTTCCTATTCATGATAAGCATGTCATATCAATCACAATATAGTGTTAGCATTGTCTTATTACCATATTATTGTTTTGAATGGAATCTTACGAAAACTGCGTAAATTAGCCTGGTGCGTAAACCTGTATAGTTCATATTGAAATATGTCTAAATGCTGTGTAATTTTAGGCTCATGCATTATGTTTATGCTCTTAAATAAGGAAAAAAATAAATAAATATTATTTGTCAATTTTAAGTCAACCCTCTAAACCATCACGAAATGCTTGATGTACATCATTTAAGCGACTAATGTTTCAGTTTTTAAATTAAACGGAAGAATTGCATTGGCTTTGAAAGAGAGTACGAACACTTCAAAACATGGTGGTGCGTCGTATTTTGTTTTCTGCAGTGCAAAGATTAATAGACTGTGAAATGTTCAATTTGTCTTACATCACAGGATGACCTTAGTGGTTGGGCTAACTCAGGAAAGAATCAATGACGGTGAATGCATTTACATAAGTTTAATGCAACTTTTAAAATATGTTTAATATATATACAATTATCTAAAAAAACAAGCGAATACACAAATGAACTATGAAAAGAATGTTCTCATGAACGTTTAAGACGTTCTTAGTATTGTTATAAATACTGAATGTCTAAGACACTAAAGTGATAAAGCTATAACAATGTTGATCTAGCGCGATAACTGTGATGCGCGAGAGCTCATGAAGATGATGATGCACGAATTCAATGGATGATTGTCATCAAATGCCTTCTGTAAGGGTTGATGACGCGATGCAATGATAGTTAACCTCCACTGAGATTGTGAGTGATATTCCTCCAGTGAGGACTGGTAACGGGCCCACCTTGTGTCCCGGGGGTTGTCGTTAGTAAAACCTGGCCATGCTGCGCAGGTACGGGGACCGTCTCCACCGCTCGTCAACGTTAATCGTGGAAGCTTAGCTCCACTCCTGGATATCCAAACCTAGATGGCTTACTCCAACCCTGGATGGCTTATATCATGGATGGCTTAGGCTGTAAATATACATACGTTTTAGATGTCGGTTGACAAACATAACAATCTTGCATAATTATCATTACCCAAACAAATCATTATTCAATCAATATATGTAAGCTGTACTAATGATGAGTAGCAATGTATACATATTCTACAACGCCATGTATACGCTATGTACGTCGCTGTTAATCTATGCCCCTAATACATGTAATATAAACATGATCAAATTACTCATATATTACACTCACTGAGTTATGCATGCACGCATGTCAAATAATGACCACATTATACCATGCTATGCATACGCGTCGAACATTTATTCTTGTCACTCCTCTCATTGTTAACTAATGTTAACAATCGTGTATTACAATCACTGAGTTATACGCCAACGTTAACTAATGCACCTATTATCCACTGTTATCAAATTAATATTGTTTTACAATTAATGATCAATTACAATAATTACATCTAATAAGTAACTTCAAAATCATATGCTAGTCTAAAGTTATGTTTGAGAAACATCAATGCTAACCGGATGTCGTAACCGCCAAACAAGATGGCTCCGCACATTGAATACAAATGTACGATAAAAGTTTAATAAAACTATTAACCACATGTTGCCTATGCATTTTGCCGTCCAATCTCTGTTCCAACAAAGTACTATCGATCATCCCGACGAGAGCTAGAAGACAATGGGTTTTATAGCAAACATTACGCCCAAATCATTATTTCCCCCGTTCAGTCCGTGACAAACGTGGCTAAATATGCAGTGTTGAATCTACACGAGAGGCCCCTTATACAATTTTGCCGTTTAAGGAAAATATACCTATACGTTTACATGCATTAGCACAAAACTAAACTTATGACACGGCCTCTCTGGCGGCCACTTAAAATGTGCACGCTTTTACGTGTTACATGAATAGATCATGAATATTGTGAAATTGTTTCAACTCGAACAATAGATTTGGGTGTAACCGATAACTTACAAGAGCTATGTACGACCAGTACGCTCTACCCGTGACATTTTGTGACAACATCTCCCCAGTTAAAGAAAGTGCTACACTTTTAAAATTCAACAAAATGATAATTAATATTTACACGTTAAGAAACTATTTATTCTTCTGAGCAAATGAGCGACAAAACGTACAAGCTGATCGCTCAATCGCTTGAGTATGTTAACTATTACTACTGAGGGATGCAACCTTCAGCCAGTACAACGACCGTCTTCCGGAAAACATCCACTGCAGTTATAATCTAACTATAATATGTAATTACAATTTCAACACTATTCTACAATTTTACACTACCCTGTCGTAACATATACTACTATTGTACAATACACTGCAATACACTATTGTATTAAACCGGTCATTATGTGCGGCGACTTAAATAGTCTGCCCCAATATTGTCCTTTCCTCGGATCGCTTTAATTTTCATCCGGTATGGCTGCAGAGTCAGTGCCCACCTCATTAACCTACTGTTATCTACCTTTGCTTTATTCATATAAGCTAACGGTTGGTGGTCAGTCTCCAAGACAAATTCTTTACCAAAAACATATCGGTGGAATTTACTGACACCCCACACTACTGCAAGACACTCCCTTTCGATAACAGAGTAGTTACATTCCCGAGGTAATAGTTTCCGACTTGCGTAAGCCACGGGGAGACTACACCCATCTTGCTCTTGCAGTAGGACTGCACCCACCCCGATATCGGAGGCATCCGTTCTGAGGATAAACTCCTGGTCAAGTTCAGGTAATTTTAGTATTGGGGTTTTGACCAGACTCCCCTTTAAAGAGACCTTTCTTTGTCAAGTCTGACAAAGGTGCAGCTATAGCCGAAAAGTTTGGAATAAACTTCCTGTAAAAACCCGCCAACCCTAAAAATTACCTAACTTGTTTCTTTGTCTCGGGTCTTGGTGCTTCCTGAATTGCCTTAACCTTGTCGGGGTTGGGTTTCAATTTCTGGTCCCTCCCGACAACATGACCCAGACACTCTATATCTGCGTAACCTATGTGACACTTGCTAGGTTTTGCAGTCAGTTTAAACCGGCGTAGCCGTTCCAACAGATTACGTAGAGCCTTAATATGGTCTTCAAATGTTGTTGTAAACACCAGGATGTCATCTACAAAACTGTCTGTGTTGGACAAATCCTTCAAGACTTTCCTCATTAACCTACAGAATGTTGCTGGGGCGTTTACGAGACCAAAGGGCATGACCTTGAACTTAAAAAGTCCTTGCGAAGTTTCGAAGGAGGTCATCTCTTTAGCTCGGTCTGAAAGTGGGACTTGCCAATAACCTTTACTGAGGTCTAACTTGGAGAAATACGAATATCCCGCAAGTTTAGAGAATACCTCCTCAATATTAGGCATTGGCTCTGCATCAAAGATGGTACGTTTATTGAGCTGCCTAAAATCGATGCAGAATCGAATTGACCCATCTTTCGTCTTAATAAGTACGACTGGGGATGAAAATGGGGCGTTTGAAGGTTCGATGACACCCAATTTCAACATGTCTTTCACCTCCTCATCAACAATTGATCGGGAGTGAAATGGAATGGGATACCCCTTAATTCTAATTGGTTCCCCTGATTCGAGTACAATATCATGTTGCACTCCATCTGTCTGCCCCGGGTTTTCGGACAAGACATCACTGAACTCCGAGAGTAAACTACCCATCTCTCGTTGCTGCTCTACACTAAGCATGCCCATATGTCTACATCGGCTGCTGTCTCCCTACTTACACTAGTGGGAAAATACATGGGACTAGTGTCCTCACTACTGTCTTCCTCACTATCCTCAATAACTGCAACATTAACTACGGTTAACACCCCTTGTTGCCCATTATCGGTTCTACTGATATACTCTTTCAGCATATTCGCATGAAAGGTCTTTAACTTTCCGTTTATCTCGATACGGTAATCCATAGTGTTCACTATCCCTCTAACGTAAAACGGACCTTTCCATTGTAATAACAACTTGTTATTGTCGGTCGGGAGTAACAGTAACACCTGGTCATCTATCTTAAACTTCCTAGCTCTAGCTTTCTGGTCATAGTACCGTTTATACTTGGTACTTGCCTTAACTAACTGACTTTGAGCTATCTTACAAGTCTCCTCTAGTTTCTCCTTCAGATCTAAAACATACTGATATGTAGTCTTAACCTCATCACTATCTACTTCACCTGCCCACATCTCTCTAAGAATCCTCATGGGACCTCTAACTGACCTACCGTACAATAACTCAAACGGAGAAAATCCTAAACTCTCTTGTGGAACCTCTCTAAATGCAAACAATAAAGCATAGAGATACTTGTCCCAATCTTTGGGTCTCTCGGTACACATACGCCGTAACATTTGCTTTAACGTCCCGTTAAATCGTTCGACTAACCCGTTACACATAGGGTGATATGGTGTTGTCATGATTTGACGCAAAGACAATAACCTGCTTACTTCAGCCATAAGTTCTGACGTAAACTGTGACCCACAATCAGTCAGCATTTCCTCTGGTACACCTAGCCTACTGAACATATCAACTAATGCCTCAGCTACTCTCTCAGTTTCAATTGAGGGCAATGCTACTGCCTCCGGATACCTAGTTGCATAGTCTACCATGGTTAAAATGTACCTATTATTCCTATCCGACACTGGAAAAATTGGTCCAACTATGTCTACGGCTACCCGTTTAAATGGTGTATCTATCAGTGGCATCTGACCTAAATGTACTTTGGTCACTCGACCTTTTGGTACTGTCCTTTGGCATACATCGCAGGACCTACAATACCTAGTTACATCTCCACGAACGCCTGGCCAATAAAATTCTGCCAATACTCTATCTGACGTTTTCTTTACGCCTAAATGACCTCCAATAATCGACTCATGAGCTACCTTAAGCACTGTCGTTCTATTCTGGGTAGGTACCACTAATTGGTGAAACTGTCTATTACCACTATCTTCAAATTCTCTGTACAATAACCTATTCTTATGTACAAACTTACAACTACCGGACCCTTTACACTTCTTCACTACACCATCCTTGGCCTTCACCTTACAAGGACCTAATGACTCGTCTTGAATTTGTGCTTCTATAAACTCCGCTTTAGATATGTCACCTACGGCTGCAGGAACCTTTAATTTTCTATAAGCCTGAGCTTGCTTCTGAACCTGCGCTCTAGTCTCGACGGCATTACTTATGCTAAAATCGGACATTACCGGAAGTGCTGAACCTTCTATGTTCCCTATCGTTAAATCATACATCGGGTCATCCATACATAGTGCCTCTGTAGTCCCTTTAAAGAAAGGTGTTTCTACATCTATTCTCGCTATTGGCACGTGCTCTACCGACTTATTTAACAACATACACGGTGACTGTTTACCTACCAACTGGTCATCCGTAACTAAACTACGCCTAACTACCACACCTGTACAACCTGTATCCCTCATTACAATTACGTCCGTGCCATTCACTCTACCATCTGCCGTTTGAAGATTTGCATACGGAAAGAGACATGTTCCGATCTTCGCCATTACACCATCCGCTTTAACACAACAGCTACTACTCTCGGTTTTAATAACCGGACTATTACTACCTCTGCCTCTACCTCTACCTCGGTTTTGACCACCTCTACCTCTACCGAAATTCCATGGGTTGTTAAAACCTTGGTTCGGACTACCTACATTGTTGTCCACTCTACTATTGTCACTAAAATTGTCTACGACAGCGGACACTTTCACCGCTTTCCTACACTCATGTGAAGCATGATTCCCATTACAGTGACGACAACGAATAAAAGGTCTACCTATGTTACCACTATTGCTACCTCCTCTAGCACCCATCGAACTACCTCCACCTCTATAGTTTCCACTCTGGCCTTTCTGTTTATGATCGTCCCCTTGCCTATCTCTAAAAGTTCTGTCTTTCGACACTACATTATGAGCTCCACCTCTAGCCTCGGCAAACTGATCTGCTTGAGTTGCCATTTCATCTACACTAGTTAGTTTTCTTTCTTTAAGAAATAAGAACATATCTCTACTACAAACATTGAATAGCTGGTCCCGCAACAAGAAATCTATGAGGCCCTGATAAGTCTGCGCTACCTTTCCTAACTCTAACCACCTATCTAAGTAATTTCTAGACCTACTAATAAACTGAATAAATGACTCGCCTTTCTCAGGCAGACAAGCTCTAAACCGCTTTCTAAAACCTTCTTCAGTTAACTCAAATCTCTTTAAAAGAGCATCCTTTAACTTGTCATAGTCAAGAGCATCTACACTAGGTAATCTAGAAAATACATCTAAGGCCTTGCCTCTCAATAACGCACTTAAATGAACTGCCCACTTATCTTTGGTCCATTCCTGTAACTCAGCATAACGCTCGAACCGTAACAAGTAACTGTCCATGTTATCTTTGTCAGCATCAAAGTATGGTAACTTCGAACCTTTTAACTTCCCAGAATAACTATCTTTCCCTTCAGTTTTACTTTCCTTACTATGTGTCTTAGCTGCTTCCAACTCTAAAGCTAACTTATGCTCAAACTCTGATTTCTCCCTCTCCATCGTTGTCTTAGCCTTAGCTAGTCTACCATCTGTTTCGAACCTCTCATGTTCTAACTCTTGCTTCTCCCTTACTAATCTACTTTCATCATCTCGCTTCTCTTTAGCTAACCTACCTTCTAATTCTAACTTTTCTGTGGCTAGTCTACTTTCTTCATCTCGCTTCTCTTTAGCCAATCTACTTTCTAATTCTAGCTTCTCTGTGGCTAGTCTACTTTCTTCATCTCGCTTCTCTTTAGCTAACCTACTTTCGAATTCTAGCTTCTCTTTGGCTAATCTACTTTCTACTTCTAACCTATCTTTCTCAGTTTCTAGCTTCTCTTTAGCTATTCTACTTTCTTCATCTCTTTCCTGCTTTGCTAATTCTCTTTCCTTAAGTCTAAATTCCCTTTCCCTAGCCTGTTCGTCTTTAACAAAGGTTCTAAGCTCCTCTCCAGCATACCCTAACTCCTTACCCATTTCCGTAAGATCCTTTATGGACGTCATGGTTATAGACATTGTGAACTACCCACTACAATAATTACAATACACACGTCACTAATAATTCTACTCAACTAACTACTAATGGTAAGTCACTGTGTCCTCAGTAAATACCTGGGCATCATCATAGGACAAGTTACATACACATTTGTACTAGCGCTAACTACTAACGGTTATGTATAGATAGTATCTAGCTTCCACAAAACATATACACTACATAAAATATCTTAATTTGATATTGGACATAAACCTTAAACAATCATCGAAATGTGTATAACATGTACATGTATATTTACTTCTCCCATCAATATAAGTATACTCGAGTGTCACAACATGAGTAGAACGTCTTGTTCGCCAACCTAATTGGATACTATGTGTATATCAAGGGAGGTAAAAACAAACACCCAAATTATTGAGCAAAAGTGCCTCAGACCCACTCGTGTAGACCACTGCGACCTCGCGCCAAGGAAAGAACGGACAAAACAATAGTTTGGACTCACCCTACCCTTGTCATGTCTTTACTTGTCTTCCAAGCTGTGGCCGTGATCGTCGACAGTCGCCTTTATGGATCAGAGGGTGGTACACAATTCTAAAATAATAAGTAGAGATTTAGTATATCATAATAAAGATCACTTATTGATTCTTTCCCTCCGTAGTCGCCCAAAATCCCACTTCTGACACCAGTTGTCACAGGATGACCTTAGTGGTTGGGCTAACTCAGGAAAGAATCAATGACGGTGAATGCATTTACATAAGTTTAATGCAACTTTTAAAATATGTTTAATATATATACAATTATCTAAAAAAACAAGCGAATACACAAATGAACTATGAAAAGAATGTTCTCATGAACGTTTCAGACGTTCTTAGTATTGTTATAAATACTTAATGTCTAAGACACTAAAGTGTTGTTAAAGCTATAACAATGTTGATATAGCGCGATAACTGTGATGCGCGAGAGCTCATGAAGATGATGATGCGCGAATTCAATGGATGATTGTCATCAAATGCCTTCTGTAAGGGTTGATGACGCGATGCAATGATAGTTAACCTCCACTGAGATTGTGAGTGATATTCCTCCAGTGAGGACTTGTAACGGGCCCACCTTGTGTCCCGGGGGTTGTCGTTAGTAAAACCTGGCCATGCTGCGCAGGTACGGGGACCGTCTCCACCGCTCGTAAACGTTAATCGTGGAAGCTTAGCTCCATCCTGGATATCCAAACCTAGATGGCTTACTCCAACCCTGGAAGCTTATATCCTGGATGGCTTAGGCTGTAATTATACATACGTTTTAGATGTCGGTTGACAAACATAACAATCTTGCATAATTATCATTACCCAAACAAATCATTATTCAATCAATATATGTAAGCTGTACTAATGATGAGAAGCAATGTATACATATTCCACAGCGCCATGTATACGCTATGTACGTCGCTGTTATTCAATGCCCCTAATACATGTAATATAAACATGATCAAATTACTCATATATTACACTCACTGAGTTATGCATGCACGCATGTCAACTAATGACCACATTATACAACGCTATGCATACGCGTCGAACATTTATTCTAGCCACTCCTCTCATTGTTAACTAATGTTAACAATCGTGTATTACAATCACTGAGTTATACGCCAACGTTAACTAATGCACCTATTATCCACTGTTATCAAATTAATATTGTTTTACAATTAATGATCAATTACAATAATTACATCTAATAAAGTAACTTCAAAATCATATGCTAGTCTAAAGTTATGTTTGAGAAACATCAATGCTAACCGGATGTCGTAACCGCCAAACAAGATGGCGCCGCCCACTGAATACAAATGTACGATAAAAGTTTAATAAAACTACTAACCACATGTTGCCTATGAATTTTGCCGTCCAATCTCTGTTCCAACAAAGTACTATCGATCATCCCGGCGAGAGCTAGAAGACAATGGGTTTTATAGCAAACATTACGCCCAAATCATTATTTCCCCCGTTCAGTCCGTGACAAACATGGCTAAATCTGCAGTATTGAATCTACACGAGAGGCCCCTTATACAATTTTGCCGTTTAGGGAAAATATACCTATACGTTTACATGCATTAGCACAAAACTAAACTTATGACACGGCCTCTCTGGCGGCCACTTAAAATATGCACGCTTTTACGTGTTACATGAATAGATCATGAATATCGTGAAATTGTTTCAACTCGAACAATAGATTTGGGTGTAACCGATAACTTACAAGAGCTATGTACGACCAGTACGCTCTACCCGTGACATTTTGTGACAGCTGTGTAATTTTAGGCTCATGCATTATGTTTATGCTCTTAAATAAGGAAAAAAATAAATAAATATTATTTGTCAATTTTAAGTCAACCCTGTAAATCATCACGAAATGCTTGATGTACACCATTTAAGCGACTAATGTTTCAGTTTTAAAATTAAACGGAAGAATTGCATTGGCTTTGAAAGAGAGTACGAACACTTCAAAACATGGTGGTGCGTCGTATTTTGTTTTCTGCAGTGCAAAGATTAATAGACTGTGCAATGTTCAATTTGTCTTAAGCATGTTTTTTTTTTTTTTTTTCAAATTTGTCTGTGCAATTAAATTGCGAAGTGCGAAATCTAATATCTATTTGATGTGTGAGTTTGCGCGTTGTTTAATTAAATTAAGAACACCATTCATTTTCAAGAGAAACAGGCAAGTCAATCTTATCGCATCGTTAATCAGTTTATCCAAGTTCTTTCTTTTTTTTTGATCTAAAACACTTATACGGATTCTCAATGCATTGAAGCCATCAGAAGTCATGATATAATAGTACTAGAGCAAACATTCATAAATATAGTGAGAAAATCATTTTAAAACATATAAAATAGCCGGCTTTGTTCTGGGTTTTGTCGGTAATCTAAAAAAACTCCGCACTAGGATGTATTATCTATAATTCATTTACCAGTGTTAACTAAATTCCGATAGAATGGTTACGTATGATGTTTGTCTCCAACTCTGTCTTTTCGTGCCTATATTCGTTGTTCTCTTGTTGCCCTGGGTTTGTCAAGTTTTACTTGCTTTGTGTCTATATAGGCTGTTGTTGTTATATTCAGATACACTTGATCATCTCTGTGCTGCACTTAAATTGCCTATTTATGCTGCCTTGTTTGTTTAAGAAATAATAAATACGTACCTGTATTTTATCGGTGAATAAAACACAGTTAGGACCTGTATTTTATCGGTGAATAAAATACAGTTAGGAGTTCGGATGCGACTAACTGTATTTTATAAAACGTATTTATTATTTCGATTTTAACACGACAATAACCCCATTGTTTAAGCTATTGTGGGGGCACTATATTATCTCGGAGGTCATTTTTAATCAGGCTGCTACAGGCTGTTCCATTGGGCGCCTACGTATGCAAAGTTCTGCGCGGTACAGTATGTTTAAATACACTAGTAGTCACGTGACAAACAGTTAAGTAATTGCTTACGTCATATAGCTTGCGCTATATGACGTCAAACGTTCTCAGCTTGTTCAAGATGCTTATTAATGTTATATGTATCGATGAATATGACCAGGTTATATCCGTGGGGCGGGGGCAAGTAGGAAGGGGTGGGGTGCAAGGTTTGGGAGCATGGCAAGTCTGTTCATTAAAATTACTTTTGAGTTTGTCTTCGTGACGTATATTTACCAAAATGTTTATTTACTTTCGTTCTGTGACGTTAACGGTTTAAGAAATAACGTCATGTAACGTGGCGCTTACAACGGATGAAAATTACGCGGGGAATTAATGGAAAAGTCGTATTTTACCGCAAAATAAGTAATAGACAGACTCTATCGTTTTTGCAGCATGGTGTACTTAGTAACACTGTGACGTCATAGTGACCGTACTCTAAATTCCGATATCCGGTAGTTGTAGTACGGTATAACCACGCCCCTTTAGTTACCTTAAATTAAACGATTTAATGCTCTGCATTCGTCAAAGGAAATGTCACCGACCATGCCACAACTTACAGTTGTCTCTCTTCTTTTTGTATATGAAATACTGTGCAGGTCGCGTTAGAATAGAGGTTATAGCTTTGCGTGGATGTCTTTGTTTACACTGTCCCGTTTTATTGGGTTGGAAAAAAGATTAGAGTGATGTTTGGCGCACCCTAGAACCTGTTTTATACGCCCAGCGGCTTTTTTCGCCACTGAACTGTCAAAAGCGTTAGCCCTATTGCCCTATTGTCAACCCGTTCATAAGGAGAAGAACTCTATAAGATTTTTCTTTTGTTCCAATCCTATTATCTATGTACGGTACCAATATATATATTTATCACAAACTTGCCTAAAATACGTTGTTTTTGAATATACGATACGACATAGACTTAGCTAGTCATATCAATCTGGATGCCGGGCACTACAGCTTTATCACACGCAAGAAATAAAGGGTTAACAAATGTCATATCACGGAAATAACCAAATGTTCTTGATGATTCTTACATCGGAGTGATACGGAAATTACCGATTAGTTACGATTATATACGATGTGTCACTAGTATCGATTGCCGTCTGTTTCTCATCCTGTTTTCGCGCCAGATTATTGGCGATACATCTACATGTGTAAGTTGAGCTGTCATCTTTTACCATAAATCTACGGAAATGACTTGACTAGTAATGCAAAGAAGATGAAATAAAATAGATGATAGATAAATAAAAGTAAAATAAAGAAATAAATAAGGCATAATACAAGGACCATAAAGACAGTTTAACCACTTTATAATAAACTCAATTATATAGAACCATCCGTGGATAAAATAACCACTTGTGAACATTCATTTTCTAAATTAGACAATTTCAAAGTCAATGGAATTCATTGTAAATCAAATGTCGTTTAGATCTACACAAAACGCGACAGACGTGCAAGAACACATCAAAATGGGATTACATCTATTAGGAATATTATTGTATTCTCCCTGGAAAAATGCGTAGTAAATTAGTTGAATTTGACAGTTCAACAAAGTCATTGCTGAAGTATATGATAAATAGAATAAAAAATGTGAATTTTCATATCACACCCTATATCAGGCCCTCGACCCATATCAGCCATCGAGCTAAAGCTCTCGGCCTGATATAGGGTGTGATATGAAAATACCCATTTATTATTCTCTATATATGTATATAGGTTGTAAAAATGCTGAAATAACATGTTTTAAACCAACCCGTTCATATTTGTGATGTCACATACCTTGCTTTTTATTTAGGCTTGTATTTGCTGTTTGTTTCTATGCGTGTATTTAGTTGATGTGTTCTGTGAAAGGTAAACTTACTGTTCGACTTGTATACCTACTTTTATATCTGCTTTAGCGTATGCTATTGACGTCAGAACCTGGAAAACACCATGGTTCCACATGCCCATCCAAGGTAAGTATCGCTATGGTTGATACGCCTATTAGAAGCTAAATAGGTTTCTATTGACAGGATAAAAGAAAGAATAAAACTAAACAGAAACACAAAACTAAAATCCAACTTTCGACCTTGCTGATACGAGGTTATACATTTCTTTTAAATACTCATGTGCGACTTTTGAAATTGACCAAGGGCTGTAAATAGTTTTGGCCTTCTAGGATTTCTTTTTTTTTTATTATATATACATATATGTTCTTTAATATATTGCCTAATAATGTTGCCTTGTTTGTTAGAGATTATATCTTTATTTACACTGTACCGTTTATTGGATGATAAGGTAAGAGTGAAGTTTGGTGCACTCTAGAACCTGGTTTTAAACTCCAGCAGTCTTTTTTGCCACTGACCGTTCCAAGGCGGTAGCCTTATTGTCAACGCTTTTGTGTTTGTGTCATCCTTGAATGCTTTTCCTGTTTGAATTTTATATCTACATTTGATTATTTCATTTCTATTTGAAATTTGAAGGGATTATTGTTTCTATTGAAAACCTTTTAGTTTTGTTTTGTACACACCATGGAATCATTTGTTTAACCCCACTTTCTTTGAACGCACCATAGTAGCTTAATAACATTCCCAGTTAACGGCTACACAATGCAATATCTTTGTTTTTCACCTTTTAAAAGTACTTCCGGAAATTTTCCATTAAATTTTCCACATAAACTGCGACTTTATTTGGCTAGAAAGTAAAACATTGTCTGACCTTGCACTGTAACTACCACGTGCGAGCGGTGCCATGACTTTATATTATTGTTAAGTTAATCCATTTGAAGAAACTTATTTCTTATATTATCATGATTATTATATCTTATATTAGTTTACTTAAATTGCCTATTAATGCGGCCTTGTTGGTTAGAGAATAGGTCATGGCGGGGATTCTTTATTTACACTGTCCCGTTTTATTGGGATGACAGTGAGGTTGGTGCACCCTAGAACCAGCTGCCTTTTTGTGCCACTGACGGTTTTCAAAGTTGTTATTTGTTTCTGTGAGTGTTTGTGGTTGACTGTCGTCCTTGAATGTTACTTTTCCTGTTCGATTTTTTATATCTACCGAACGGAGACACCGTGAATTCACTTACTGGTCCTTTTGGATCAACAAGCCCAATTTGTGTGGATTTAAATAGAAAACCGTTAAGCTGGTGCTAGAGGGCGTACGAGGTGTTGGTTATTACATTACCTGTAATCAACAGACTCTTTAGAACCACGTCTTCTACTGTATTCTTTCGGTTGTGTTTGTTGCTTCCAAAAAATCTCCCTTATCAGTATTTACTTATATAACGTTCCAAAACAAAGTCATTGGATAACTCCAACTAAATGGCTGCACTCATTAACAGGCATATACAGAGGAAAACATATTGCGTAATCAAATTTTCGTATGTTCCGTTTTTAAATTGATTTATATCATAATTAGGATAACCATGTTAATTGAGATAACCGAGTAACCGTATCGTCTTAAACCAAACGTATGAGATCGTAACACCAACCACATACCGTCCCAGATTGTACATCTTTTCTTGATTATATCTTTTTTCTTCCACACTTGTAATTTTAAATTTGAACTTCATTATATGTGGTACATTCTAAAATACTTTTGTTTTCTTACTTGAATTTCGAATAGGTGGTTCCACTACTCCATCCTTTAAAGGTTCTGAGTATTGTTTAATCACCCTTAGGATATGTTGTCTGCTTTTTAATTTAGTCTTTTGACGGCTGCCTGCGATATGTAGACTTCATAAACTCCGCTCCCAACTAAATACCATTTTGTTTATTTCGCCCATTGTTTTAGGGCAAATCGTTTTGTTATAATCTGGGAACATACGCCGATGTCCATGGAATGGTGTGAACATACCTCATTGAAGGTTCCATGTTCATCGCCATATGCATACCACCTTTAGGATGGCTCAAATTGCTCGACTTTTTAAATATTGAGTACTGTTCAACCCATCGTGTTCGACGATTTTCAAATTTCTATTTTCATACCTTATTAAACTCCAACATGAGTAGATATGGATATAATAATCGAACAGGAAAAGTAGCATTCAAGGACGACAGTCAACCACAAACACACAGAGAAATAAAGAACACCTTTAAAGATGAACAAAATGCTAAATTAGACATCACAAACACGAAATGGTTGACGATAGGGTTACCGCCTTGGAACGGTCAGTGGCAAAAAAGGCCGCTGGGGGTTAAACCAGGTTCTAGGGTGCAGCAAACCGCACACTTACCCTACTGTCACCCCAATAAAACGGGACAGTGTAAATACAGAAATCAACACCATGAAATATTCTCTAACCAAGAGTTTTGAGATGCTACTAAAAAGCAATTTTACAAGTATATGAATGAAACATAATATCTTACCTTATTGTCAACCTGTCATATCTTACCTTTTAATCATCTTGGTAATTATTGTTTATTTTGGTTGACTGATCACATTGAATGCTACATTTCCTGTTCAACTTTTATGTCTACTTTTATTAATTTTCCTTCGCATTTGTTTCATTAGGCGCTTATATAGTTACGTGTGTAACTCAAACTAAGTGCAAAAAGATAACACTGCTTTATTTAACAAAAGTTCTCAAATGTCAGCCATAAAGTGTTTGTGTTGTCGTGTGCTTTGCTTGAAATTGTTGTTTGTGTTTAATGCGTGTTTTTGGTTGATTATGTTCTATGAATGCTACCTTTTTGGTTGGCTTTAATACTAGTTTTTGATATGTAAATTTTAGCGCTGTCTTCGATGAGTGGTGGTAGTTCATTCCTATATCGTATCATTATTGAGAAGTACGCGGTTTGGTGGTGGAAGGTATTACAGTTCGGAATGACAAAATTCGTTTTACGAGCAGTTTGTCGTCAACAAGGAAAATATTCTTTTGAATATGAGGCCACATTGTATTTTAGTGTTAAAGCTACACAGGCCATACAAATGCATGTCATTTTAAGGAAAACAAATAGTGTGTATTTTAAGCTAATATTTCTAGACTGGGATGAGGCTGAACTTATGAATGACAAAATTTGTTTTACGAGCAGTTTGTCGTCAACAAAATAGAATTCTTTTGGATATTGTAAAAGGTTATGAAAGAGGCTACATTTTACATTTATTTGTTAAAACTACACAGTCCGTATACATCAATGTCATTTTAAGGATAACAAATAGTGTGTATCTTAAATTAATATTGCTTGCCTGGGATGAGGCTGAGATGCTATGCGTGCGTATTGATAAAATACTTTACAATTCCGAGATCTTTATATACCGCGTTCAAGTCAGTTCTTGGTTACAAATTCAGCAGAGCGATAAGCCATTCCAAAATCGTGTCAATAAATACATGTATGTTTTATAAAAAGGAAACCACAAGTCGTCACCCTATAATGCAAAGCAAATATACTATACCTATATGTGTTGCATTGGTGTGCTTTACATTATCAAACATTATCAAATATAGATTGTGCAGCTTTTAGGTTGGACATCTGAGTTATTTTAACATTGAAGTGACTTTGATAATTAATATCATCTTTATATAATCAATTAAATGAAATGAGAACAAGACAGCCTAAATGAAACAGAACATGATCAATATAAAACGTAACAATGTAATAGTTTCAAAACGACCGACTCTTGCACTGCATGATAGTTATGCATTCTAGGAAGCAATTAGGTGCACAATTGATAGACAAGAAGTTATTTTCATCAATAATAATTAAAATTTTTTCAAGTGTTCAACCCAAAGTGTACAACACTTCTAATGAATTATGAACCATACTGCCATAGTAATGTGACACGCTGACAAACACCTTACTACAATAGAATTCATAGATGCCAAGTGCAATAACTTTTGAAATAGTTTATCATACCCTTAAAGCCACAAGTGTATCACACATACTAAACTATTACCCATTTGATAGATACATACAGCAATGTTGCTGTACTACCCTTGCATTTGAGAACTTATTTAAAATAAGTCAACTTTCTAGAACTGTTTAGCAAACAAATTAGTTAATTAAACAATCGTGACTTCACTTGACCATAAAGGATGTGTTATGGAAAAGAACGTTTAAACTTGTAAATGTAATTGTGTTAAGTGTTCTAATCATCACTGTTCTTGATATATACAGTTTACACATGATTTGGCTTACATCTCGTATGTATACAATTAAATCTTAAAACGATACCTACCTAGCATACATATCCTGTTTTGTACGGGCTGCTATGCTGTTTATTTCGGCATTATTCAAATGGTTTGTCCTACATCAGGGTATATACATATTCTTTAAGCTGTATGCAATACTCATGTCATATTTCGATATCATCCATTCTTAAACATCAACACCGGTTGAAATAAACCATGCTAGTTAAATTAGGCTGAAACTATAAAGTATTTACATTTTCTATGTGTACTAGTTATACTCAAACTGTCTATCTGAAACATAACATGTCGTTTATTTGTGTATTCGCTTGTTAAGGTATTGTGAGTGTTTGTCTGGCATTGATATACTAGCTTTATACATAGTTAGACAAGTATACACCAATTGCCAACCAATCAGCGGGCAGGGAAAAAGGTCCAGGGTAAATTCGGAGCGATTACACAGAATCTCTTAATTTTGATTGGTTGACAAGGCAAAAAACAACAAACAATCTTGCTAACAAATTAAAATTCAACTTCTAAAGAGTACTTATGAGGGTTAAATCATACATTTGTGCAATATATTCATAAGTTTTGGCATAACAAAACAGAGCGTTTATTTTACATTTTCCTCGTTTTTCTACATGCAAGTAGGTGGGTCAGTACCATCCGACCCAAACAGCTTTTTCAAAACATTCACAACGTATGGTTTGTGTACGTTTATTTGTATGGTTTGTGTACATTTTTTTGATAAAACTAAGATAGATCTTTCAAAACAAGTAAGCAAAAATACATTTTTGTGATAAAATTAAGATAGATCTTTCAAAACAAGTAAGCAAAAATACTTTTTTTTGATAAAACTAAGATAGATCTTTCAAAACAAGTAAGCAAAAATATAGCTTTTATATTAGGGAACTCAGTACCGAGCTTAGAACTTTAATAAAGGTCTATGGAAAATGAATTGGTGTAGTCTGACCTACAATAAAGGGGATCCATCGGAGGTTACGAAACCAAGGAAGAGAAGAAAGTAACATCTTGGTTTTATTTATGAGAGGCAAATAACGCATTTACATGTGTATCGTCTTTCTTTCCTTTGTATGTCGGTATCTCTCTCTCTCTCTCTCCCTCGACTGAAAAGGCTAGCTGTCCTCTGCTTACATGTCGTTGGTTGTAAGCAAAGTTGTCTTTTTTGTCACAAAGAAGCAATGCTACAAATCCTTAATTACATCTTCTTGACGAAAACATGACGGGAAACGGTAGCTAACAAGTTTATAACTCATATGGAACCACTGAAAATGAACAACTGTGAGATGCACCCTCGATGGAGTTAGGAAACTATCTTCATAAATTGACACATTATTTCTGATTCATTCACAATGACCTCAATATTTCGATGTTTAGGACGACCAAAGGACGACACTGTTGTGGATGTGAATCTGTTTGATGTGAGAAACCACCGATAACATTGCCAAACACAATACTGTTGTATCTTCTTCGTTATGTTGATGTTGTTGCATTAACGTCCCGTTATAGTACGAAGACGAATAACAAGCCAATCACCATTTCACTGATTCTAGAACAATCACTGATTCTAGAACTCTTATTCGTGCCAAAAGTAATGAAATTGGTAAGTTACATTAATACAACTGAACCGTTGTTATATCACGCAATTTTCAATTATAAAATATTATTTGAAACTGTTTCTTATTACTAGGAATCATAAAGTGAGATATTAAACTGGGATTCAATTTCCCTGGATTATTCACAATATTTCCGACATGCAAAGTTTGCCCTACAGTTTATGATTATTTTTACGTGTTTTTCAACTGGAGATTTTTATGGATGAAAGGAAAGTTATTGCAAAATAAATTTTGATGTAAAAGAGAATAATTTTGTTACGATTGTAAGACATTACGATTGTAAGACAACGGCCGAAATGGACTCTCTGCATACTCTAAGGATACATTGCAGCATCACACCAGATTGTAAAACAGCAGACGATACTCTGTTTGACTGATGTTATACAATAATTGTACAAGAATAATTGCAGCGTCTCGCCAGAATGCAAAACAGCAGACGATATTTTGTTTAATTGATCAAGTGTCCAAGAATACTCACTTCAGCTTCAAGCTTGCATATAAATATGAAGTACGCGGGGATACACCTTTTTCTGCTCAACTTTATATTACAGGTTTAACTAAAAGGCAACAGATCTGCAATGCGATATTTTAGTGAATAGACAGTATTTTTGCTCAGAATTATATTGCGGTAGTCTAAAGTTTATACCTATCACGCCGTCATAACATTTAAAATGGACACCGCCATTACGTTTCTCAATATAGTTCGGCTTATGAGCACTTTTCAAAATCGCAAAGCTCTAATCAGACTACATAAAAACAAAGTATTAACCTAAATACATAAAACATGTCCGAGGAAAACAGTGTTTCGTTCGATTGTTTACCACACAATCACCAGCCTCCTTATCATTGGTGTTTACCTATGGTCATGTGACAAATTAGATGATCGCAGACTACTTTTATAGAAGCTGACAAAGGTATCAAATACCCAGGTAGAGATTGCTCAAACACATGTAACCGCTGTGTTGCTTTCTTTTTAATCGCATTATGTAGGTATGTGTTCAACACTCTGCAGATTATTTATGTTTTTTAAACTTTTTTGTCTGTTTCCAATTGTTTTCATAAATTTAATATAGAATGATTGATTTGTCCTATTTTAAAAGCATTGCTCCTCTTGTAAATATCTTGAGCAAATGCAAATATTATATATGTTTGTTTTAATTTAAACTATCTAAGTATTCGAGAAATTATCGGGGGAGCATATAGTCGCCGCTTTGTCCGTCCGTCCGTCATTCCGTTCGTCCGCCCGCCCGTCCGTCCTATTTTTGTCCGGAGCATACCTTAAATACTACTGATGGGACTACAATGAAACTTCAGACAATGATAGAAGGCAATAAGAGGATGTGCAGAGCGCAAGAACCGTAACGTTTTTATCATTTAACTTAGAGTTATTGCCCTTTGTAATTTTATACTTAGAATTTTTGTCCGTAGCATAACTTCAAAACTACTATTAGTATTGCAATGAAACTTCACAAAATGATAGAGGGCAATGAGAGAAAGTGCAGAGTACAAAAACCGTAACTCTGTCTTCATTTGAATTATAGCTAATGTCCTTTGTCATTTTATACTTGGAATTATTGTCCGGAGCATAACTTCAAAACTAGTAATGGAACTACAACGAAACTTCACACAATGATATAGGGCAATAAGAAAAAAGTGCAAAGTGCAAGAAACGTAACTGTGTCATCATTCAACTTAGAGTTATTGCTCCTTGTAATGTTATACTTAGACTTTTTTCCGGAGCATAGCTTCAAAACTACATATGGGACTGCAATGAAACTTCACACAATTATAAAGGGCAATGGGAGAATTGTAGAGTGCAAGAACCGTAACTCTGTCTCCATTCTAATTAGCGTTATTTCCCTTTGTAATTTTATACTTGGAATTCTTGTCAGGAGCATAACTTCAAAACTACTAATGGAATAACAATGAATCTTAACATAATGATAGAGGGCAATAATAGAAAGTGCAGAGTGCAAGAACCGTAACTCTGTCTCATTCAACTTAGAATTATTTTCCTTTGTAAGTTTATACTTGGAATTCTTGTCCAGAGCATAACTTTAAAACTATTGATGGGACTGCAGATTGAAAACTGCTTGGTGATACAAGGCCATATGATAAGTTGAGGATACATTTCGGGGGGCATCCATCCGTATTATCGATTTGCTTGTTTGATCAATTTCTAAGTGGACTTGAAGGAAATGTAGGCCTCTTTCCAAACAAGATTCATTTATTATCGAAAGTGCTGAAACACATCAAAACGGTAATAGATGTTCAGAATCAGACGATTAACAAAACAGATATGACCATATGGACGTCGTTCACGGACCAGTCATTTTGAGAACCGTGACGTCATTGACCTTAATTACCATGTCTGGCATATTGATAGATATGTTTTAAAGCAAATGATATTTGGGCATATGAATGCAACATTATTATCTGATCATAAGTGAAGTATTATACAATACATATACATATGTATACAGTTGTTGTGATTGTTTTCGAATAACTCAGCAAATTATGACATTGAAAACAAATAATAATAATTAACCTAAAAATTACTGTGATTGATCACTATGGTAAATTTACAATTTTCCTCCAAATGCAATTTTGTTATTAGACTGAATTAACAAAGTAACAATCATACGCGTGATAGATGTCAAAATCATCCACGTAATCAATACTATTCTATGATTACTTTGTGACTGGATGTCCCATGAGAATTATTATTCCTGTGAAGCTTAACTGAATGTTTTATTTAAAACACACACTAACTTCTAGACGTACCCAAGCGTAAGAATGCAATGCAAAATCCAATTTCCGAAAAATG
This sequence comes from Cyrtodaria siliqua, assembly GCA_037043455.1. Lineage (NCBI taxonomy): Eukaryota > Metazoa > Mollusca > Bivalvia > Adapedonta > Hiatellidae > Cyrtodaria > Cyrtodaria siliqua. The sequence goes on from JAWPHD010002538.1 coordinate 170,648, forward strand.
AAGTAGCTACTTATTTGAATAAAGCAAAACACATATCATTTTTCAATACATGAATGGCCATGACTGATCCAGTTGATTTATTGTTCGGTAAAGTCAGATGAAAAACGAAGGCCATTTCGTCTTAACAAGGCAAACAGTTAACGGACTAATGAACAGCGGACAACTTGCCGTTCGCTTGCCAGTAGAGCAAATATAACGTAAACAAAGAATGCTTGTCAACATATGCTTGAACATAAACAGCATTACTGTTCAGCTTACGCTTTAGACGAGAATTATTTCTAATGATTGTTATTTAAGAGGATATATTCCTATACTTCTCTAGATACAATGTTTATAAAGTGTCCCTTATGCAGCGAAAAGTGTCATACGGCCTTGCAGCACAGAAGTAACGTCTAGACACGCAAACAATCCGGCAGTGAAGACACAATTTGGCGCTGATTTACTGTTATAAGTTATTAGGTTTGCATGGAGAAATAATAATTGAGAATGATTGTTTTGGCAAAGGACGAGGATTACATTACAATTATATTCCTTCATTCGTCTGATTAGAGTGAAACAGTGCACACATCGGTCGTCATGAGAGTTAAATAGTGTATACATCAGTCGTCATGAGAGTTGGATAGTGCATACATCGGTCGTCATGAGAGGTAAATATTGCATGCCTTCGGTCCTCAATAGAGTTAAATAGTGCACACATTCGTCGTCATGAAAGTTAAGAACACACCGTATTTGTCATGCGAGATACGATGGCACTCTGCGGTCGACATAGGAGTTAAGTCCACAACGCGATAAGTGCTCATCCTTGTAATTTACAGTATGACATTCTAACCACTAGACTAAAGCAACTTCAAGATATATCAGTATCTAGTTCGCAATGCCTCACATGTTAATAACTATGCGTGGTGATATACTATTTATTATCAATTAACTAAGATTTCACCTGAAATGTTTTATTTCAATTTTTATTTAGCAAATGAGTATGTTCAGGAATGCGTACTTAATTATTACGTGATGACTATTCAGTGTTAGAATCAAAACCTGGTGTTTGGGACTTGAAACACATCGAAACAGCGGGCCTGCAGCCTTTGGTGTAGCTGAACGTCAAGTCCCACCCATCAGGTATTGAACAGGGACAATATAAACCCGCTGGACATATTTTATTTCTTAACAAATACCTCGGAAATATACCTACGACAAAACCATAATGTCCCTTTTTCTTCATATTCATGAGATAGTTTCAGTATAGAGTCTGTAGCTGTAAGCACTATGACACTTTATGTGTAAACTCATTGAAATTGTACACATACCGTATAAACACTATAAGAAAACATACACCTTTAGTGTCTCGGTATCTCACTGGATATGGTCTGGCGCCTTAGAGCTACACACCTCTGTTCCACGTGCGTCTCTCCTTGACGGAGGCTTGTCTGATGGGAAACGTCATCCTTCATCTCATCTCATTTCTTGCGCAATTCTTTCTTGCGCATCTCATTTCTTGCGCATCTCTTTTCTTGCGCATCTCATTTCTTGCGCATCTCTTTTCTTGCGCATCTCATTGCTTGAGGAAATTGTCTTAATATAACATAACAAGTAATAGACAGAGTATGGTCTCATCGAGCTGATTGATTTAAACATCGAGATCGGCGTAGCATGATAACAGACTGAATCAAATTGAGTCTGCTAGTTTTCTGTCTTTTCTTGTGTTCGTTGCTTTCATGGGATCTTGTTTTCAGTATTGCTACTGTGTAAACAAATACTATTAAATGACTTGGGGGAAAAACAAATGTTGAATTTTCCTTAGAGTGATAGTAAAGGACGGATATTGTATTTCAAACTTCTCTTTGTTTCCACGAAACCTCGCACTTCCTATTAGTTCATTTTTGAAACCAAGACTATTTGAAATATATGTATAGTCACAAACGATGTAGTTTGTACTACAGCTGCGACATATACCTGTACATATATTCAGAAAAGCTACAAACGGTAGCGAAAAGAGCTTTGTACAAATGTGAACTACAAATACAACATAGAGGGACACACTTTAACGATACCTAATACAGGTCAACTACACCGACAGCAAATAGCTGTATTGTGCCTCATATTTCAAAAACAACTTTGCGAAATTTGCGAAATTCACAAATCGCAAATATGAAATTTCCGAAAGTGCTTCATAATGAAACTCATATTTCACAGCTATAATGTATGTATAATGTTTAGGTCATTCTGCTCCTATTACCTACAATTGGAAAGATGTAAAATGGCTTGCAATGAACTGATGTAAGAAAGCGAGCTATTAATTACAAAGTCTGACAATCGGGAAAATAACCATAGAAGTAGAAAAATACACATAAGATGCAGTTTACAAGAATTCGAAATTAATCCATGGAACAGTTAATTAAATTTGGACAGAAACATATTTTTATCAAATGGCAATAATTCCTAGGTTTGCACCATTGCAACAGTATTCTTTGTTGTTGTCGAGTTACGCTACAATCTCCATGATGGGTTTCAAACCAGTGGCATCTGCCGTATTTAGAGGCAGTCAAGTTAGCAGGCGAACATTCGGGAACATTCAGCTCACGACCGACGTTGTAGTATAAGGTATAGTATACCACTTCAGCACGAGTTATACAACAGTGACTTCCGACTCAAGAGCTTGCACTAATAATCCAATTAACATATGACCTCTTGCAACATATGTATTTTTGCGAAGATTTACCAATTCTGAGGTACTTGTAACTTTTGGTGTCATTTCCACTGGGTGTGAAAAAAACGGAAGTGCGTAATGATGAATCCTAATTTTCACAAAATTCTGTGAACAATGCGGTTTGTGACATATGAGCTTCAACATAGCTGCACACTACAACACTACAACGCTTACACAGTTCTACTGATACTCGATTCAATACCCATACAGAGGCAAACTACAAGTTCAACGTTTAAATAACGACAAATGTTAACGATACCAATTACAGGTCAACTACACCGACAACATATAGCGGCACACTACAACGCTTACACACGTATACTGACACTCGAGTCAATACTCATACAGAGGCAAACTACATGTTCAACGTTTAAATAATGACAAACGTTAGCGCTGACATGAAGGTGTAATGGTTAGCACCGCGGCGTAGTAACACTATTAGGGAAACTACAATGGCTGGTTGGGAGAAAATAACAATTTTAGAAGAGCGTGTACATACTAGTATATCCAATTTAATAACATTTTCTTTTAAATATCAAATGCTAATTTTAGATCAGGAGGCACATTGGAATCTTGAAATATGCTAAATATGCTCACAAAATGCTTTTGAACGTTAAGCAATTATTCATGCATAAAATAAACTTCAATTCAGATCAATATATTTCGATGTTTAGGACGCCCAAAGGAAGACATTGCTGTGGATGTGAATCTGTTTGATGTATTAACCCTTAACCCGCTAAGCACGACTCATTTTTCTCAAAACACCCATTCGTGACATGAATGGAATGGTCTTAATTCAAAGAAAGAACAGTCCATTATAAATATGTAGCGGGTTAAGGGTTAAATATGAGATGAGAAATCACCGATAACATTGCCATACAAAATACTGTGGTGTCTTCTTCGTTAGGTTCATATAGTAGCATTAACGTAGCATTGAACCGTCATTATATCCCGTTATAGTACGAAACTAATCACCAATTCACTGATTCTCTTACGCGTGTCAAAAGTAATGAAATTGGTCAGTTACATTATAACAACCGAACCGTTGTTTTATCACGCAATTTTCAATTATAAAATATTATTTAAAGTGGTTTCTTATTACTAGGAATCATAAAGTGATATATTAAACTAGGGTTCAGTTCCCTGGATTATTCACATTATTTCCCATATGAATATTTGCAAAGTTTGCCCTACAGTTTATGATTACCTTTACGAGGTTTTCGTCTGGGGATTGTTATGACTATAAGGATAGTTATTGAAATATAAATTGTGATTGTATCACGTGGGATGTAATAGAGAATAATGTTATAGGTAAGATTGTAAGATAACGGCCGAAATGGTCTCACTACAAACTCTGCATGAATATTACTGTAAAACAGCAGACGATACTCTGTTTTACTGGTCGTGTACAAGGATAATTGCAACGTTACACCAGATTGTAAAACAGCAGACGCAGCCAATACTATGTTTGACTGATCTCATACAAAACAATTACAAGTATAATTGCAGCACCTGACCAAATTGAAAAACAGCAGACGATATTATAGATTTGACTGATGTTACACGTGAAGTGGCCAAGGGTAATGGCAGTGTCCTACCAAATTGCAAAACAGCAGACGATATTTTGTTTAATTGGTCTTATACAAGAAGAGTCCAGGAACAATCACTGACCTTATACGAGAAGTGTCGAAGGATAATTGCAGCGTCACACCAGATTGAAAAATATCAGACGATACTCTGTTGACTGCTCGTATACGAGAAGTGTGAAGGATAATTGCAGCGTCACACAAGCTTGTAAAATAGCAGACAATATTATGCATTTGACAGATGCTACACGTGAAGTGCCCAAGGATAATTACAGCGTCACACCAGATTGTAAAACAGTAGACGATACTCTGGCTGTTCTTATACGTGAGTGTCCAAACATTATCACTGCAGATTCAAGCCTGCATGAAAACTTGAAGTATGCGACGATGCAAACTGCCTTTTTAAAAGGTTCGAATGTTCCAATGTTACCATACTCAGCAAATATTTGTTATGTGCACGTATGTGCGTATTTAATGATTGAAAACCAAATCAGAAGAAAACTCAGAATACACGTGTCATCTTTACATCGCGTTGGCGATGTGATTTCACCTGAGAATTATGACTTCTGTTTAGAGAAATTGAATGTTTCCTATTTCACAAAGAATAATTATAGACGTTTAAGCACGCGATCACACAATGAACGTTTTAAAAATGGAAATGGTGACTGGATTGACATACAGTTTTCGAGATTCAAGACCATTTTTTAATTTCGATTTGGGAATACGAGACGTTAGCATGACGTTTTAGATCAATTGTTTAATTGAGCACTATAGAAGCAGTTGCAAACAACAATGTACTGTATTAGATCAATGATTTATTCATGTCGTCAGTTTGATATTATTTCTAAGCATACATACTGAATAATTTGCGTCTTGATTAAATAACGTAAATAATTGTTGAAAGTGGCAGTGCTTGGAGACATATAATTGCATAAGTCTATTTTTTTGATGAATACAAAACGTAGTCGCAACATTCTAACAGGAAGTGTAGCATTAACAAAACGAGGCCAACGGACACGTTTAAAACAACAGTTACACGTGAGATATCACAAACATAAAACAGCTGAAAACAGGAGTGCCGTCTGTCGCTGGGGTTTTAAACCAAGGTAAAACAATCCTTACTGTTACCCTGTCTTCAACGCAATATAGCGAGACAGCGAACATCCCTGCCAGGGAATCCACACACACACTAGGCAGTAGTAATAGGCGTAGAGAAGTACAAGACGAATTAAATTAATTGCTAAAAACAATTGTAATAATTGCATTTACATGCGTTTGAAACATAGTTTAAAGCTCTCAGAGATCCTGATTGCCAATCCATTGACCTCGATAGCATTGCGAGATACCAATGCAGTTTACAATATGTACCCGGGATGCAAGTCGATGTACCAGGGATGCAAGTCATCTGTTCAAGGTTGGTATCACTCTTTGAGTACTTCCGCTTGATACGCACTCCAAAACATTAATATAAAACAGTCATTTTCTTTCCAGATTTGTGTCTTTCCTGTCATCCGCATACAATCTCCGCCAGATTTATCAACATTACAAGATGGAAATGAAAAATTACATGGTGGCAATGATGTTTGTCTATACTATTTATACCTATCACGCCGTCATATCTCATAACATTCATTATGTTTCCCATAGGGTCACAGTATAGCTTTATGCGCATTGTTTATTCTGGGAAGTAAGTAACAAACAACTAGTGGGTGTAGTGTCGATATATGCCACAAAGTGACTTTTTATTCACAAGGGTGTGAATATGTTTGAAGTTCAATTAGTAGACATGTAATATTGCATGAAACATTATAATATTATGTAACACATATTAATTTCCTTTAATTGCATAATGAAACTGATATAGAATAAAGCACTATAAAATTAGATGTACTAAATATTATTATGCAATATTACGTAATCTAAGTTGTTACACGATTTGTCGTTAATTGGAAATAACTGTTTATTATATTAAAACATTAATGGTGTTTATATAATCTTTAATAAGCTATGGCGATTTTCGCCTAATCATGGAGCTTAGACGTAGAATAAAGTCAATACGAGCGCCATGATATAGTGTGCATTTATATATTTATTATTTTTTGTAGGGTGGTTGGTTGGGGATTGTGGCGGTTTTAGAATTTTCCACTCCGACTGGCTGTTGTAAAACACAGAGCCTGAATGGGATATGTTACAGATAACCCTGGTGATGAACGGGGCCCGCCCCGCTGTTTTAATAAGCCAATGGTCTTCGAGTTGCGTTATAAACACTGAAGCGCGTAATAGGTTTATAAACCGGGGTCCAGGACGTACGTACAGAGAACAAACGCTTTGCATAAATATCCAATCACTTCGCAATTAGATTATTTCGGCATATCAAATTCCATAACTCTACATAAAAGCAAAGTATGAACCTAATATATAAAGCATGTCCAAAGAAAGCGGTGTTTCGTTGGATTGTTCACAATATGTAACCCCTACAACTGTTGTGTGAGCTCACGGTGCTGATGTTCTGTTCGCCATTTTGATATTTTAGCTATGGTCATGTGACAAATTAGGTAATTGCAGAATATTTTCCTAGAAGTTAATAGAGGTCTAAAATACCCTGGCAGAGACTAATGAAACACATGTGATCTCTGTGTTTTTTTTCAGTCGCATTATATAAGTCCTTGTTCAACATTTTTTTTCATACACTTAATATAGATTGATGATGTCTGCTATTTTAAAAATATTACTCATCTTGTCAATATATTGCGCATGTGCAAGTAGTATATATGTTTCTTAGGCGACTTGAAGGGAATTTAGGCGTCATCTCAAACAAGCTTCATTATACTTGTAAACGGTTATATAATGATCAGAATTGGGTGATTAACAAGGAAGATACGACCATTTATACGTTGTTGATGGACCGGGCGGGGACCTGTCATTTTGAGAACCATGCTGTCATTGTTCTTCGTTACCATATGTGGCATACCGATAGATATCCTTTAAAGAAAAGAAAATCGGGCAAAGAATATAAATCTAAATTTAGATGTTATTGTTCTTATTATATTATTATTTGCTTATGATATGGTAATTATTGTTCTTATTATATTATTATTTGCTTATGATATGGTAATTATAAGTAAAACTCATCAAGAAATAAATTGAACATGTTGTATGATTTACTGTATTAGATGGGGCCTAGAAATTGCTAAATCAAAAACGAAAATAATGGTATTTAGAAAAAGAGATGGATTAATTACTTTGATATTTGGAAAGAAGATCAGGGTTACGATAATAAAATTTTGCAAATGCTTTACGAAGATTATGGTAACGGTAACCCTGATGGAGTAGCTTTTTAGTTATACAAAGATTACGAATATTAAAGTCCTCAACTCGAGTACAGGCTCTAGAGAAACGAATAAGTTGAAACACATAGACCCCATAAGAAGTTGCTCGGGGAACATCTCCATCTTAATGGGGATAATTAACAATATCAAAATTAAAATCATCTCTCTTGTCATATATTTTGCTAATTATTTCACCATTTTCAATGGAGAGATGTAAAACAAGAAAAGAAGCGTTAGTATCATAAATATTAGCTTTGTTAAGTTGCAGTTCTTTAGGGTATATATTATTAACCGTAGTAGTAAAGAAAGGGTTATCAATGTGTAATATGTCATCCAGATACCGAGAGGTGTCATTAAAGGCCTCAATAACATCTTCCTGGATATCTGGTAAAAGACTCAACATGAAATCTCTTTCATAGCAATATGAAAACAAATCTGCGACAAGGGGTGCACAGGTGCCCACATGGATACCAACAATTTGTCTATAAACGGTCTTTCCATCCCTGACGAAAATATTATCTAATAGGAAGATGAGTGCTTCACAAACTTCTTGGCAAGTCCACATAGTGTAATTGTCTAAACTGCCGTTAGTAAAAAACGCTTTAATATTATTACTGGCCCAAAATGTAGTGTTTTCCCTAGTGAGTTTTTTTTAATAAGAGCAATAAGCTTGTCTTTGATAAGGTGAAATGGTAAGGTTGTATATAGTGTAGAGAAGTCATAAGTGCTAATAAACTTGACTATATGACTGTCGTCCTTATATGCTGCTTTCCCTGTCCGATATTTTTGTCTTTCTTGACGTTTATTGCAAATTATATCAAGAACGTCTCCTGATTTGTTTATAAACCAAAACAAATTAATGCCTGAGTTTTCATAAGTTTTATCACAATATTGTTTAACGTGATCTTTAACGGCAGTAAGACAAGAAGTTAAAGGTAAATTGGAGATGTTTGTGGTGGTGCGAATTTGAAATAAAGCCGGCCTTATACAGATTTTTATGTAATTTACGAATCCAGCACATAGTTGTCGGTTTGTTCTGCTTTTCGTCTACCCCAGCCTTGAAAGAAGTGCACCGAGTGATATGTGTGGAAACAACATCATTCTCAATAGAATGAACTGGAGTATACAAATTAGTGCTACCGAGTTCCAGAGATAAAACATTGATGTAATGTAGGCGTCAAACATTATTAGCTGTTTTATCAGCAGGAACTAAAACAATTTTTTTACGAAATTCTTGAATTCCCGATTTTGAATTACGAAAGGAAAACCTAGGTCTCGGAGGAAGTAAAGTGGGGTTAGCCAGATAAAAGTTAATACGTGTATCTATAATTTAAAAAACTGACTTTTTCCAAGTGTAGAAAGAGAGTTTGGGTCCGCATGTTCTCTACGACACCATTTTATACTAAAATTCTCAATGGATTGGGCGATCTGAGCACGAAAGGCATTAAAATCGATAGTTGAAGGTAATCTATACTTAGGACTTTTCAAAAACTGATGCCGAATAAGTTTATCAACTATATCAAAATTACCAGTGATGACATGGATTGCTGGAGCATAGCAACATTTTGATGTATTACATTCTCATTCCTTAGGAGTGTTATTTACTATATCAATTTATATAACACGATTTAGAATTTTAGTACACTCGTTAAGAATTCAAACTGGAAAATAGTCTAGAAATAGAAGTTTAAGGAAGGAACGTTACAGTCAATGTTGTAATAGTATATATTTAAAAGATACACATCATGCCCATGTAACATTGATTATAGAAAGAGTGTGATAAAAAAGATTATGTCAGACGTAGCATGTTTACATTTTTAGATTTAATGCAGTCTGAAAATGAATCAGTTTTACTGAATTTAGCGACATACATTAAAAAGGTACTTATATTAAGAACTAGTATTGTCAATGCCGTTTCATAGACATAACCATTATCTGTTATGTTGTTCATTCTCAACTAGAAATGTAATAACATGTTTTTTTTGATAATTATACAGAATATTAAATAAATAGTAACTCTTCTTCCATTTTTCAAGAAAAAGCACAGAAATACAACTTTTAAGTAAAATCCATCTTGTTGATTAAATGGCTGACGTTATGATGAAAAATATACCATAACGACGTCACGTCATTTCTAATTTAACACAAACCGATTTCATGAACACTATACACTAAATATTCATAGAAGTAATAAATTCAATTTAAAATTGTCTCTCGGTATTCTTTAAAGAGTACTCTATAAATTCATTTCATAAATAGTTACATAAAATTAAATTATGTTTTTCACGAATTCCTGTCAGTTAATAGTTTATCTTGATGTTGCAGCCTCTGCATTAATATGTTACGTTATCGACTTCCAAAAAAATGACATTCATGTATTCAAGAAGATTGAATTTCCGTTTGAAGTCGAATGCGATTATGAAAAAAGCTTTGAATGATGTATATTAATATATTGATTATGTGAACACAAAAGGAGCATTATCAACAAGATTATACAAAACGGGAAAGAAAATAATTAATGTTGACTTCTAAAATCTGTGTCTCAAACAATTAAAGAGCATTTTTGAACGGACATTGGCCAAACAGGCCTCTGGGGTTTAATACAAATTCTAGGGTGCGCCACATCTCACGCTAACTCCTCGTCAACCCCAATCTGTACGGCTTTAAAATATATTGCTAGGAGGCGTGCGAGGTCTTACACTTGTTATTACCTCTCATGAACAGACTAAATAAAACCGAATCTGCTACGTTTCTCTCTTGTTTGTGTTTGTTGTTTCCAAGGGATCCCTTTTTAATATTACCTGACATTCACACTAAAGTTTGTTTAACTATATAGTGCTTTATAGCGGCTGTAAAAAGTCGCACGGACTACACATCAGTAGTACAATTACTTACTGGTCCTTTGGGATAACCAAGCCCAATCTGTGTGGTCTTAAAGTAGAAATACTACTTATGTGGCTGCTAGAGGGCGTGAAGTATGACATCACTTGAAATAGTTACGGTATGTCCTAAATTTTGTTCTCAGAAATATGATAGTTTCGAAGTCTATTTTTCACTCATTGACCTGAAATAAATCATAATTAGGAATATATCCAGATCAAGTGTACCCATAACGTTGCCCATATGTTCGAGTTAATTGTCATGCTTGTAAAGAGAATATAACATTCTTTCCAAAATTAACGTATGGGTCCGCAGTACTTTTGGAAAGTTTTGCATTGCGTGAAATATGAAGTGAAAGTCCCTTTATTTTGTTTTTTTCACCTGCATTCTTTGAATTTAATATGTTTGAATAAGAAATAGATTGAACAAATATTCTTTGAAACCAAAACCGAGGCGTTTGACAAAACAACAATAACAACAGCAGCAGCAGCAGCAGCAGTAGCAGCAGCAATAGCAGCAGCAACAACAACAATAACACAGGTCCACTCTAAAATTTAAAATATTTTCATTGTTTAATATACCCACATACTTCAACCCGATGGTAAAATGTTATACTAACAAATCAAAACAAAGTGTCTAAACAAAACAAACAAAGTCGTAACATGCCTTTAAAACAAACACCGTTGCGTTTGAAAAACGAACTTCCGTACCAAGCTCATTTGAACATGAAATCATTTTGCTCATTTGTCGTTAGTCCAGCAATTAATTCTTTTTTGGTCAATTTACTGTAAAATGTAGCTCACGGAACTGAGTTTTACTGCTCAATACACCTCATTAACCCAATTTCTGTATAAATCAATGAATCTAAAAGTCTTGCGTGAACAAAAAAACCCTGATATTTGTTAATATGATTTGATATTTCTTCAAACAGAAATGGTAGTATTTACAGAATTCAGCCATAGTGATAGTGTCTGAAAGTGATTATTACCAGGGAGTTTACGAAGTTTGCAAATAACCACACCAACATGTTTTACTGAATAAAATGCAATAACCTGTTTAACAAGTGATGTCTTGTATCGTTAATTTTTAAGATGTCTGAATTTGTCTGCCTTTGTTTTCTTATAATTTATTCGTTTTTCTACTTTGTTCCGGCCGCCGATATGATTTTTCCCGAGATTGTCACTCTGGTTAAGTTTGATTGATTTTCTCCTCCCTAAACACCTAAAGATGTCAGTTCGACTTCCAAAGTACCACAATAATGAACTATTACGTAATTTAAGACAATTTTGGAATCAGTTTAAATTTGATTAGTAGCATAATATAGATGAATGGCTTATTTAAATGCTAAAGGAGCATTTGTAACAAAATTATAACACCGGCAAGGAAAATTATTCACAATTTACTCACTTAAAGCTCACGCAGTATGCGTCTATTCTGAGAAGGAAAGAAACGTCTAAGAAGTGTATTGCTTGTAATCTAATACATACACAAGTCAATGTAATTTGACTGGTAACATTTGAATTGGTCCATTTGACGTTGATATTGGACTATTATAGATGGCTTTATCAGCATATTCAATAGCTCATTTCCATTTAACGACATACATTATAACAGTATTAATGTGTTGGTCCGTTCAAGCACAGTTTGTAATTACTGAGAAAGAACACATCAACAGAGCTGGAGGGACTGAAAACCAGACAGGAGCGGTTTAAGTAATAATTTTACTCGTCAAAGAAGTAAAGTATAATAGATGTATCAATTCGTTTCAAGATATTTGAATCAAACGAAGTCTTATTTTTGGACACAAACTATAATTTGAATAAATGAGACGTTGAAATCTTTTTTTTCGTAATTTAACTCTACATTCATATTACATCTTGCCTAATTATTTTCCCTCCCCATTGACACCAACGTTAAAATGTCACATATTAATGATTTGCTTCAACTCAAGTATGAAAACTAATTTTCCGCTTCAAAAATAAAATCACAAGAAAATGTGGCGTGACAAGACATATAAGAAAGTTATTGTTTGTTTACTTAACAGGTAAAGGGTACAGCTATTTTCATTGATAGTTGCTCCAAAGTGTAAGCATAGAGTAGAAATGCGAAAATGTTCATCAGTGATCCTGTAAAATGGGCAGTTTTCCCCTACTTATAATGTCTATTTCCATAAAAAAGTAGGGGTAACTTTTTTATAGGAACTACATTCGACTACACCACGGAGGTTTACATGTAATTGGTGGTGGTAAACCTTTAGATTTATGCAAGATTAAAGGAGACCACCTTTAATACATATTTGTTACATACAGGTTAACCACCACTAATTACATGTAAAACTCCGAGGTTTGCGTTCTTCTAGTAGACCCATTCGTCGAGAAGAAGTTGTTCTAGCCAGGATAGGGCATACACGTTATACTCATTCATATTTATTACAAGGTAAGTAATTACCAGAATGTATACCCTGCTTTTCACCGTTAACGATCAAACACATCTTGCTGAATGAATGTGTAGGCTTTGATCCTTTGCGTCAAAGATACTACAATGTTTCATACTTTGAAAGAGTTAATATATGATACTATAGATTTTAGTCTCGTTTTAGATTTCCTGAAAGAAATCAGACTATATAAATCATTATAACATGTTCTAATATATATTTACTTGTTTATATACCTGTTGACGGGCATTTGGTGATTTACATATATAGTTTACATTACTACCATATCAGCCCTCATTTGTAAATAATTTTATCTTTATATGTTTACATTAGTTTTTAATTACTACTTCATTTCTTCATCTTTTATCAGTTTTTGCTCACAGTATGACCTATTTAGGTGTCGACGTGTCGTAAACACCATTCATTCATATGGAATATTTATCAGTCATACCGTTTAAGAGCTTATTTGATCCGACACAAGCTCATGTTTTGACAATCTTTCCTCGAACAGAAGAACGCCTGGCACCAAGTAAAAAACAGTTTTACAATCTACGGAAAATAACGTGTATGTAACAAGTATTTATTACAGGTTGTCAGGTTGTCGCCTTTCCTCTAGCATAAAGCTAAAGGGTTACCACCACCAATTACATGTAAACCTCCGAGGTGTAGCGAATTTAGTTCCTATAATAATCCCTCCTTTTTTGATGAAAATGGGCATTATAAGTAGGGGAAAACTGCCCATTTCTATTCGATTTTGTGGTTGTATGTGTAAGAAGCGTATTAATAAGTTTTACTGGATCACCGATGAACATTTTCGAATATGTGCTTACAATGTGTGAGCAATGAAAACAGTCAATCAATGAAAACAGCTGTACCCTTGACCTGTAAACAAACAAGAACTTTCTTTCATGTCTTGTGACCCCACCTTTTCTGGTGAATTTTGAAGTGGAAAACTAGTTTTCTATATGAACTGCTGCATTATCCATACTTGAGTTGAATTTGCAGAAAATCATTAATTGTGGACACTTGAACATTGGTGTCTATGGGGAAAATAATTAGTGTTTTCATACGTTATTTCCCGTAGATTGTAAAACAGGTTTTACTTGGTGCCAGGCGTTTTCTTCTGTTCGAGGATTGATTGACGGAAAATGAGCTTATATCGAATCAAAGAAGCATTCTGACATACTATTTAAACGGTATGATTGATAAATATTGCATATTTAATTTGAATTTAAAACACAAGTTGAATGGACGGATGTGTAAATGTGTCATCTGTTTTCGCGGCTGGACACAATATTGTATATAAATAAATAAAACCAGGTCGACCATTTTTATTTCCTTTTTTCAGTTGGCTTTCGTATTACCGATCGCCGGGTGTAATATGGTCTGGTACTCCTTGGCTCTTAACCAATGAAAAGGGGAAGATTTTTTTTAGAAATCGTAATAAATCATAATCATAATAAACTAGTGTATTAATCATCCAATAGAGGATCGAGTCAGCGGGTTTGTAGTTTACATATTGTAGTAACACATTTATTACCAGTTATTTGCATATAGTGTATCATATGATGAGCTTAGCCAGTCCCTAATCTGAAATTTTGCTTTATAAAACGCGTGTAAGTAACCTTAACGTTAGTTGAAGGTGTCACATTATTTGTAGTGTGATCGCCTTACCGCCGCGTAACTATTTGTGACGAAAGTTAAACAACAAAACGACGTCATGATTTCTCTTTCAAAAAGGCGCCGTGTTATAGCAAGTTGACAACATAAAAGTGAGACGTTCATATCATATTGATGTTATGTGATAAACAGAATCTTATATACTTGTCCAAGACGTTTGTTTAAGTCAATAAGACACAGTCACTCATAACATATCTTCTATATATTGACAATTCATGTAATGTTTATATTTGACCCTCAACAATTATCTAACAGATATTAAAGCATTTAGACAATGTTATGGATGCGCAAATAAAGCTTTTATTGGAGCTCACGACAATCTTGAAATAACTATCAAACACGAATATAATCACCTCAATTTATTTATCCATTTTGACTTTAAAACTGACTGCACACAGTTAAACAAAAGCTATTTTAATTTGGACCTTTTCATGTTTTCTTCGTTATTCTACCATAGGTTTAAAACTAGTATTGATGAGATATAATCAACGATTTATCCTTAGTAATATGCAAAATCACAATGCTTTAATAAATTCAAACACTTATTAATAATGATTTTCAAATATGTATGTTATTTAGGAAAACTAACGGAACGAAATGGGACGCCCTGAGTTTTAAGAAAATCAAGATTGGTGCGTGTCGTTTTAATATCCTTCCCCATTGACAGCTATGTAGTCTGCTTTGTAATAAAAATATCTGCCACACGAGAAAACTATAATCAGGTTCTGTTATTTGCATTATTTGCATTAGTGATTGTATAATTAATTCCACTTGACAATTCCTACATTGTCAGTGTCTTAAAGGTCGAATTTGCAAGGAATTGTATGCTTTCGAAGTTAGATTTCCCGTTTGGTAAGCAGACATTGTGAAAACAAGATTATAGTAATTAAATTGTTTTATGAAATTGTTTACAGATCAAAGATTTAGCTGACAACACCGCACACAATATGAATGGTGATTGTCTCCATGTCATTAAGAGTATTCCTTCACTACGACGAGTTATATTTCAGAAATGTTATTCTTTAGGAAAATGTAACCACAAAGAGAACCGCGATTATAATTGAAGTAATATCAAGAAACAGTCAGACTAATATGCATATCGCCTGATGAATGTTTGGATACTCCGATGTTAATCCGGCCATTCCGGATTCAGTAATCAATGTGCACGAATGTGGGATTCTATTTATCACATAACTAATAGCGTCTTTATATCACATAAATTATGACGTCACATGACATCAAAATTACGCCACATGACGTCAGAAAGTGTGCATACATACCAGGAGTTTCTTGTTTAAAGCTACAGATCCTGTATTTATATCGGTTCTTTCTTTGTAGGCGTGTCTTTATTTGTAACTTGATGTTCACTAGCTCTTGGCGGAATCGAGTATTTACGCGATCAAATTTAACGCAGTACGTCATTAACGTTATAGATATCGAGCAGGGCACATCGTATCTGTACCCAGGTAAGCATGATTTACAAGAAAACAATGTTTGCATGTTTCGTGACTCGGACACACGACAAATCTATGGCGACTTCTTAAGGACATTGAAAATGTAGTAACAACTATTATATGCCAACTAAATTAACATATTTCAGCGAACCTCAAGACGTATCAGTAGATACTCCACCTTCTCGCACGTGTAAATAGTCATTCGTTTTCTAATACTATTTATTATCAATTTAACTAAAATTCCGTCTCTAAACATTAATCTCGACTTTTTATTTAGCGGATGATAGGATTGTGAGAGTTTACTACGTAATGACTATTTAGAAAGAGAAATGCTACTGCATACCAACAAGATTCCTTGATGTAGTGGTAAAAAGGTCATGTTGCAAATAAATAGAGCTATAAAAATCGAACAGGAAAAGCAGCATTCAAGGACGACAGTCAACCACAAGCTCAGAAACAAAGGACACATTTAAAGATGAATAAAAGGCCAACTACATGTAAGACATCACAAACACAAAAGGGTTGACAATAGGGATACCACCTTGGAACGATTTAAACCAGGTTCTAGGGTGCACCAAACCTCACACTTACCCTACCGTCAACCCAATAAAACGGAACATTGAAAGAAATCCCCGCCATGAACTATTCTCTAACCAACAAGGGAGCATTAATAGGCAATATAAGTAAAACAAAGTTCCTCTTGTATATATAAATACTTAAATACAATAGCCTAGAAAGTCACAAAGAGGATACTCCATGACTTGGCAGAGGCCAGAGCAACAGAAGAATAAACCATTGAGGGCACGACAAAACAAGACAAGACTGCAGACAAACATCAAACGTCACCGTCCTTTTAGGTAGACGTCATCATAGGGTCCTCAGCCTGTCCGGTCATCGCACAATTAAAGAGGAAAGCATAGCGGCGAACTGTAAATGGGACCAACAACAAGCATGCAGTTTAACAAAGATAGTACGAAAGTGATCTTTGCCAAGTATCTTACAAAGTTTATAAATCACGTCACCATACAAGTCAGGTTGTGATAGTCCTTGTCGCAGAAGTGTTCTAAAATTACTTTTATATTTGGGAAGAAGATCAGGGTTATGATAATAAAAGTTTGGAAATGTTTTACGAAGTTTATGGTAACGGTAACACTGATGGAGTAGCTTTTTAGTTATACAAAGATTACGAATATTAAAGTCCTCAACCCGAGTACAAGAACTAGAAAAATGAATAAGTTGAGACACATAAACCTCATAAGAAGTTGCTCGGGGAACATCCCTATCTAAATGGGGATAATTAACAATATCAAAATTAAAACCATCTCTCTTGTCATATATTTTGCTAATTTTTTCACCATTTTCAATGGAGAGATGTAAATCAAGAAATGATCAGAAATATTATCTTTGTTAAGTTGAAGTTCTTTAGGGTATATATTATTAACCATAGTGGAAAAGAAAGGGTTGTCAATGTTTAATATGTCATCCAGATACCGAGAGGTGCCATTAAAGGCCTCAATAACATCTTCCTGGGTATCTATTGAAAGACTAAACATGAACTCACTTTCATAGCAATATAAAAATAAATCTACGACAAGGGCTGCACAGTTTGTACCCATAGGGATACCAACAACGGTCGTTCCATACCTGACGAAAATATTATCTAAAAGTAGATGAGTGCTTCACAAAAACTGAAAGGTTTTTGGTTCTAATCCCGTTCCTGATAACTGTTTTTCATAAACTATATTCGGAAGCCGTACATTATCGATGTTACCCTTACGAAGGCTAGATGAAATGTGATAGTTTACG
The DNA here is from genome assembly GCA_037043455.1 of Cyrtodaria siliqua. Classification (NCBI taxonomy): domain Eukaryota; kingdom Metazoa; phylum Mollusca; class Bivalvia; order Adapedonta; family Hiatellidae; genus Cyrtodaria; species Cyrtodaria siliqua. The sequence continues at coordinate 188,524 of JAWPHD010002538.1, forward strand.
TATCGATTTCTGACATAAACCGACTTTTTAGCCATTCGTCGAATTGAAACTACTTCACCCGTGACTTATTCATATTCATGAGTTAGTATCAGTTTAAGTATAGCGTCTATAGCTTTAAGGACCTATTTCCCAACGGCAAAGGGTCATTGAAAAGGCACGGAAAGTTTGTTTATTTGCTTCTAACTTGATCGATTAGCTCAAGTTTATTTATTCAGGCTCGAGTAAAGTTTTTCTTTAAATAGAATTGCAATATTGAACATAATCTTACTTTTATGAAGAACAAAACAGCAACTAATGAAAAACCTGTGTTTTCATACAAAAGATATATTGGGAGGGCCTCATATTCTGATACAAAATTGAATAACTCCATTTTCACATGCAACTGTATGTCTAACAGTGATTTACAGTTACCTACACACATGTGCAAACACCCACCCCCACTCTCCAAGCTCTCCTAAATGCAATAGGTTCGAAATGGTTCCTTAAGTCATTTTATTTGATAAAATGTCAGTAAATGTTCTGAACTGCCTGCATATCGATTATACATATCTTGCTGATTATCTATGATAAAACATACGACATTATCTATGATAAAACATACGACATTATCTATGATAAAACGTACGACATTATCTATGATAAAACATACGACATTTTCATACTAAGACATGACATGTTCTTTAATTTATTCTATGTCCAAATTAGAATCAATTAAGCAATGTTTACGTTTTGACATAGGATATCGTTTATCGTTTGAAATGCAAGCGAACCGAAGTGAAGCGAAGCATTTAGTTCCACACAATTCAAAATAAACGATAATCAGCTTACTTGATGAGTGCATTTCTACCATACAGCAGCAATGTTGATTTTTGAAAGGGGTACATCGGGCATTTTCTAGAAGAATATAAAGTTTTCAAAAATGTTCCAATTCATGATAAAAATATCATGTTTGTTATTTTTCTTTCATTCCTTTTTTTCGTTCGTAGTGCGCAGTGATACATACGCCTTTTTTACACCATTTTGCAAGAGAACGCCAAGACGACGTTACGTCATACATACAAAACAGGTTAAATTGAATTAAATTGAATTGGGTTTTATGGCGCACCAACACATGAAAGGTTATATGGCGCCTAACAGGCATGAACATGCCAGGTTTAGCCTCCATGTACATCGAGATAAAATATGGAAAATGGGCCTAGAACCTTCCCACCCTGTACTGCAGAGTTGCTAGAAATTCTATTGTAGAAACTCCATTTACGCTGGAGCCACGTTTATTGTTTTTCTGCCACTGCTCTTTCGATGTGAGCGTGATGGCACCTGAAACAATGCAGGGATCATGATGAAGACCTTTAATGAACACGAACAAAAAATGATAAAATGAACATGAATTTAGGGGGATTCTACCCCTCTGCCTACCCCTCCAAAGGGATCTGCAGTGGCCCTATTCTTTGCCCCGTGACCAAACGGGGCCCCCGGGAACCACACGGGCCAAAACAAGTCGAACCGGAACTCTTCGTTTATTTCCATAATCCGTATTTCCCAGTGGCGGAATCTGACGACGACGTCCGTAAAAAAATCGGAACGTCATTTGGCGTTCCCGCCACTGACGGAAAAGGCCGAGCAATGTTCCGTACTGCGAAATAACTCCCACTTCGAGATATTTCGCAGTAGAGCAAACTAGTAGATATAGCTTTTCTATTCCCAGTATGTCCTATACAAATCACAGGCAAATATGTAATATAAATGGCATGTCAATCAAAATATTGTGTTAACACTGAGTTATTCAGGTCTAGAATTGTAATTTACCATATTATTATTTATAATGGAATATTACGTAAACTGCTTAAATTACGCCTGGTGCGTAAGCTAGTATAGTTCATATTTAAATATGTCTAAATACGATGTAATTTTAGGCTCAATCATTATGTTGATGCCCTTTAGAAAGAAAAATATAATTATTCGTCAATTTTAAGTCGGCCCTCTAAACCACCAGGAAATGCTTTGACAAAGTCCGAGAAGAGTTGTAATGTCCGGCCATGTGGCCAGTAGGTAGCTCGCGGCGGCTGCCTGCCTCTCTGCACGTCCTTTGAGCGACTAGTGTTTCATTTGTATTGACTTCGAAAGAGGGTAATAACCCTTTAGTACATGCTGGTGTGTCGTATTTTGTTTTCTGCAGCGCAAAGATTGAGATACTGTGAAAAGTTCTATTTGTCTTAAGCTTGTTTTAATATTTTATTTTCAAATTTGTTTGTGCAATTAAATTGCGAAGTGCGAAATGTAATCTCTATTTGATTTGTGGGTTTGCGCGTTATTTAATTAAATTAAGAACATCATTCATTTCCAAGAGAAACAGGCAAGTCAATATATCACATTGTTAATCAGTTTATCCACGTTCTTTCTTTTTATTAGATAAAACACTCATCCTTTTTCCTCAATACATTGAAGCCATCAGAAGTCATGATATAATATTACCATGATTACTAGAACAAACTTTCATAAATATATTGAGAAAATCATTTTAAAACATATGTAATAGCCGGCTTTATTCTGGGTTTTGTCGATAATCTCAAAAAATACCGCACTAGGACATGTATTAACCCAAATTCTAAGAGAACGGTTACGTATGTTGGTCTCCAACTCTGTCTTGTCGTGCCCTATATAGGTTGTTCTTGGGTTGTTCTGGTTTTATCAAGTCACTGACTACTTGCTTTGTATCTTTATAGGCTTTTGTTTTTATATTCAGATATATACATAAATTGCCTATTAATTGTGCCTTGTTTGTTAGAGGTTATAGCCTTGCGTGGATGTCTTTATTTACACTGTCCCGTTTTATAGGGTTAAAAAAAGGATCAGAGTGGGGTTTGGCGTACCATATAATCTGTTTTATACTCCCAGCGGCTTTTTCCGACACTGAACTTTTAAAAGCGTTAACACCATTGCCCTATTGTCATGCCGTTCATGTTTGGGAAACCATGCGTGTGTTTGGTTGACGGTGTTATGTGGAAGGTACATTTCCTGTTCAACGTTGATCCCTATGTTTAAATATGCTTTTGCGCAAGCTATTCATACCTGGAAAACATCAGGGTTCCAGATGTTTGCGCATCCAAGGTAAGTATCACTGTGGTTGATACGCCTCTTAGAAGCTGAATAGGTTAATATTGACACAAGAAAAGAAAGAATAAAACTGAACAGAAAAACAAAAAGAAAATCGATTAAAATGCAACTTTCGACCTTGCTGATACGAGGTTAAGCACCATCTACTTTAAATAATCATTTGAAATGGACCAACGGTTTCAAACAGTTTTGATTATGTTATTTCTATTTGAAAGGAATTTTGTACCTATTGAAAACCTTTTAGTTTTGTTTTTGTATACATCGTGCAATTATTTGTTTAACCCAGCTTTCTTTGAACACCCCATAGCAGCTTAATAACATTCCCAGTTAACGGCTGCACAATGCAGTATCTTTGTTTCTCATCCTTTAAAAGGATTTCTGGAAATTTTCCATTACATTTCCCACATAAACTGCGACTTTATTTGTCTAGAAAGTAAAAAATTTTCTGTAACTACCACGTGACTTTATATTATTGTTAAGTTAATCCCTTTGAACAAACTCCATCTCGTAGGATCGAAATCAAATATGTCAGAGCAATGCTAAATTAACTGCTATAGGCGAACCTTAATTATTAAATGTTTTCGCACGAATAGATTAATACATCCGAAGGGATGATTGGAACGTCTGTTAAAAGTGCAAATGCAATAAAGGCACACGTGACAATCTTGATTTAATAAATATGGTGCTTTCTATGGCAAGCCGTTTTCACATTTAATCACTATTTAGCGATATCGCTAATTCAATTAGCGATATCGCTTATTCAATTACTGATATCAAAAATTCGTTTTTCGATATCGCTAATTCTATTAGCGATATCGGTAATTCAGTTCTTGATATCGCTAAATACCATATATTTCGATATCGAGAATTCATCGGGAATTCAATTCTCGATATCGCAAATTCAATTTTTGATATCGCTAATTCAATTTTTTAAAAAATGAATTAGCGATATCAGAAATTGAAAAGTAATTATTGATATCGCTAATTCAATTTTTGATATCGCTAATAGAATTATTGTCAGAGTGAATATGGACTTCTCCCTTTTAAAAAAAGTGGCCCTGCTTCAAAAGGGTACCAGTCTCGCGCGCAATTCAACATGGCGGAGAATAGCAATATTGTTGAGGGACTTCGATCACTTACTATAGTTTAACTATGGTCGTTGATCTGCGCATGTCTAGTTAAGGTGTAATGCGAACTTACTCTAATTAAACCATAGATACACGCGGCATAGTATAAAACATGGAAGGTGTTTACTTTATCATATAGATTGTCGATCAAAAATTAACTACTAAAACTAAAATAAATACATAGGCGTAGCAGCCGGTGGGGTGGGATGTGGGGGTTGGGAATGTTCAGAGTGTGTGGGTGGGGCGGGGGCAGTGTAAGCTTTGGTAAGCGCTCAAAAAGTAGTCTGGTACCCTTACACTACTGCGCTCGCTACTCTCTCTTCGTGGGTCGTGCACGAAGAGAGAGTAGCGAGCGCAGTAAGGGAAGGGTACCTGACTACTCAATAGATAATAATGTCCCCTACTGGCTGCGTTGTTTTGTCGCACACTTGGCAGAGTTAGCCTAACGGGATCCTTATATTGTTATAAGTTGATTCGTCAACTGTAGATCTTATCCTGTCTAAATTCTGTACCGAAGATTCAATAAGTCGAATAGCTTTGTCCCTCCTGTCTCTATCGCTACCTTTAACTGTTAACAACCTCTCAATTTCTACCATTCGGTCTATCCTTGATAAAACTGCGGACATTTTGGAATGTTGTATTTTGGGATTGAAAATCTAAACTAGGGAGCGTTCATTGTGATTCTTGAAGTCGAATTAGCGATATCAAGAAATGATTTTTTGATATCGAAAATTGAATTACCGATATCGCAAATTCGTTCAGTTCTGGATATCGCTAAATCAATTATTGATATCGCTAATACAATCTTTGATATCAGTATTAGAATTAGTGATATCGCTAATTCAATTACCGATATCAAAAATTAAATTAGCGATATCCAGAAATGAAAATTAATTGTTGATATCTGAAATTGAATTTGCGATATCGCTTATTGAATTAGCGATATCAAAAATTGAATGAGCGATATCTAAAATTGAATTAGCTCTTGATATCGCTAATTAATTTTTGATATCAGTAATTGAATTAGCGATATCGCTAATTGAATTAGCGATATCGCTAAATAGTGATTAAATGTGAAAACGGCTTGCCATAGCTTTCAGCAGTGCGAGATCAACATTCGATAAATGAACCGAGATTAGATTGTATCTCATCATCATATGGATTAGGCACTGTCATCTCACATATTATGTCAGATGGACTGATTGACTGTGCTTCGGGTCATTAGCACTAGCTGAAAAGAACTACTTGCAGATTTTTTTATTTTTTTTAAACTTATTTATTTTACATCGATTGTAACGAAAGCTCTATGAAATTATTTGAATCACTCTCGATATCTTCCTGGGTAGAACCAGTACTAAGCAATGCAGATAAAGTGTCTTGCTCAGGGACACAACGCAAATGGCAATGACGGGAATCGAACACACGACTTTTGGATCATGGGTCCAACGCTCTACCACTAGACCACAGCGCTCCACTTGCAGATTGAAACGTAGGATGAAGAAGTTGTATTTCCGAATGCAAAAACTCCACAAGTAATTACATTGCCGAAAAGTCACGCTTATAACCGATCATCTAACCTTGGTAACCATTATTTGTGGAAATGTGGATTTCCAAAGATAGCCACGTTTATTCTGTCTACAAATACAAATGATAGACATTCAAAGATTATAGAAATTGTGATTAACTTTCCCGACTTCCAGAGTAACTATCAGCAAACTGTGTCATTTGCAGTAGAAATTCAGATAGACAACAACACAATTAAGAAAGCTACCGAAAATGTCCTACGTTGTGTAATATCTCAGACTTAATTCAAAGCAGTTGGCCAAAAAGAGTTCAGAACGACATTTTGAAACCTTACTTCAAAATATATATGGAGGTAGGTGTGGACCAATGTGGACCAAAGAAACATTCTTAGGGAGTTACTGGTAGTATTCCCCCATAAACTGAGAGGACAGTTCATCCATGAGTTAATCGATCAGGATCTGGGCATCTGTGTATGTTATGTATGGTGGACATGCTTGGATTCATACTAAGCATGCTAAGAGCAGGAAGTTTAGAAATGAATGCTCGATTTGTCAAGCTGTAAAGGACCTACATCTACAAGTATCACTACACCCATGGAAATAGTTCAGTCATCCCATGGCATGTATCCACATTAATTTATAAAATTTCAAGAATCAACAATTAGTACTCATCGTGGACAGTTACTCAGCATGTTTGGAAGTGTTACCCAAGAATAGTAAATCAAGCGAACGGACAGTAATAATGTCTACCTGGCTAAAAAGTTAAACTTAAAATCCAATCTTATTTATAACAGTATAAAAACAAATCTGAGGCAAGTGGTACTCAGTAGTATCTAGGAATACCAACAAAGAGACGGTAAACCTTTTTACCATATCTAATAATGAAGCATGTCTAGAAGAATAGATATGCTCTACAAACAAGGAGAAAAGCAGTTTATTTTCTAGAAAATATCTGAACTGCATGTATAAGCTGAATAGATTTCTCTTTGATCAGGTTATCTTTTAGAGAAGTGTATATTGTGGAAAACGTGATGTGCATAGTATTTAGGAATGGAAATGCTTACACGGTAGTTTATCGAGTACTACTCCGCAAAAATTGTATCGACCAAAACAGATTGATTCCTTAAACATTGATGTGAAATTTTAAAATAGGTTTTCTAATCGCGGAAAAGCGTCAGTTTTGATAAATTTATAGTAGTACATGCATATCAGGGAGCTTATTATGTGTATAATTTACAGCACCATACTCTCCTAAAATGACTGATTTGGAGAAGAAAATTAATGTCCTTCTCCTGCAATGACGTGGTTAGATATGCAGAAGTAATGTTTAGCAGACAACAGTGATATTGGTGGAGGCTTTGTTTGCAGGAACGTTAGTATGAAGAATCTGGATTCTCTTCATAAGGAGAAGTAAATTGTATGCTGAAGACCATGGAAAGAGAATGGATTTTGATTCGTAAATCTGTATACGTAATTCGATAATTCCAGAAATTGTTCTCATCCAATCGGTAAGTTATCTTTGCTTTCGTGCTTACACCACTTAGTACAGAAATCTACTAATGAATCCGCAATGTCATTGCGACTGGCATTACAATCAATATCCGATATGAGTTGTGATTTTTAGGACATTTGAAAAGCAAATGCCCGATTCTCTATTCCTCAATAACATCATGAGTATCATGTAATATATGTATGATTTCTTAATTCTATTCTTTAGAGCTTCTATTATTAATGGACTTTCCAAACGCTTGGCTGAAAATATGTAGTATTTAGAGTCTAATTTTATATATATGTAGTTCTGGTTTAGATAATTTATTTCCTACAAGAGTTATTTCAATGTTTTTTGAAGACAGCAAAATAATAAGTTTGTTAAGAAGAGACTGTGTTTCGGGACATGACCATAGCATATGGGTTAAGGTTTCTTCATGATCGCAATATTTACAAGTATGACTGTCTGCGATATTAATCTTATGTAAAAATCTTTTTGTTAGAAGAATTCTATGGTTAATTCTATTTGAAACCATTGTAATATTGTATTTGTTTGTACATTTGAATGGTGTTGTATATATTTCTTCCCAAGTGTCCTCCTCTATAGTATACAGTTCTTTCCATTTTGTCTTTGAAGTTGGTTTACTGGAGTTTTGATGGAGGATATTATAAAGGTCTTGAGATCCTGTTTAGTTTTTTATAAATAGGTAAATGTTAAATGGTATTACCGGATAAAATAACTTTTTGTACTTTTTTTTATTATTACATTTATTTGTGAACTGTATAAAATTAGCTTTCAGATTATACAGTTTATTAAATTTTTCACAAGTATAGTATTCTCCTGTTTCCTTAATAAGATCATTGATTAAAATAACTCCCTAGTCATACTATTGATTATAAAATACACCATGTCCACCAATTAGACTATTATGGTTTAGAAACAGTGAGCTGGACAAGTATGAGCTTTCGTCTGTTGGATTATTGCAGTCCAATATCATTGTGTAAGCTGAAAGAATGTCTTTCCAAAAAGGGTTTGTTTATTTTTTCTATCACTGATTTTGCATAAAGTATTCCAAGATTTATAATATCTTTTAATGTTATAGTATGTTTTACTGCATGCTGCCATTTCCCATCTTTAAGAGAGAGTCTTCTTATCCATGTTGATTTTAATCCATTTATAAATACTTTAAGGTTATATCCTAAAGAACTTCAACTTAATGCCATCTTCGGGATGGTTAAAATTGTGTACTATTGATTTTATGAATATTGAGTTCTGCTCAACCCGGGGCTAGAAGGCGTGAGCGGTAGCTAGCATATTTCACTACCGCTCATGTACAGTCTCAATCAAACCGAGACTGCAATATTTCGTATGTGTCGTGCTCGGCCGTTTCCAAAGGTCCATTATCATACTCTTTTTTAACAAAGCTAATACTTCTGATACTAACGCTTCTTTTCTCGATTTACATTTCTCTATTGAAAATGGTGAAATAATTAGCAAAATCTATGACATGTGAGAAGATAGCTACTCCATCAGGGCTACCGTTATCATAAACATAGCAAAACCTTTGCAAAATTTTATTATCGTAACACTGATCCTTTTAATTAAGTAATTTAAGAACTCTTCTGCGGCAAAGACTATCACAACCTGATTTCTATTACGAAGTAATACAACCTGTATTACTTCGTAATATCCTTGAACATGATCACTTTCATACTATCTTTGTTAAACTTGTTTAAAGGTTTATCAAAAGAGATAATTCTGCAACGCACTGCATGCTTGGTGGTGGACCCATTCACAGTTCACCGCTATTCTTTCATCTTTAATTGTGAGTGTAGACCTTATGATGACGTCTACCTAAAGCCCAAAAAGAACGGTGACGTTTGATGTTTGTCTTTAATTTTTGTTATATCCAGCCCTCAATGTTTTTTCTCTTGTTGCTCTGGCTTCTGCCAAGTCATTCAGTACCTTCTTTGTGGCTTTCTAGGCAATTTCTTTCTGTATTTATATATACACGAGCATCTTTATGTTTTACTTATATTGCCTAATAACGCTCAGCCTGCCTTGTTGGTTAGAGAATAGTTCAGGGCGGGTATTTCTTTATTTACACTCGCCCGTTTTGTTGGGATGACAGTAGGGTAAGTGTGATGTTTGGTGCATACCTAGAACCTGGTTTAAACCTGCAGCTGCCTTTTATTGCCACTGACCGTTCCAAGGCGGTAGCCCTATTGTCAACCTTCTCTGTGTTTGTGACGTCATATTCCTTTATTATTTATTAACATTGCCATTCATGTGTGTCATTTTGCGTGGTTTTGGGTTTACTGTGTTCTGTAAAAGTTAAATTTCCTGTTCGACTTTTATACTAGTTTTATCATTTTATTCCACCCTTATTATATTGTTTAATCATTATACTATTTTTACTAAATAAATAAATGGTTAAGACTTGGAGTCAATATAGATTTAATCCCTTTATTGTTGAACATATTTCTTAATTAGTACTTCAAATGTGTTTTCTATGACCATGCGACCTTTGTAATATGTTTTCGAATAGACAATACAATGAGCACGTCTATATCCAGGTTATTTGAACTGTTTCATTCTTTATGAATGTTATCATTTAGACCTATTGGATAGGGAGTTGTAAATGTTTTATCTTTTTGAGTTGAGCAATATGTCTAGCTTGTATCGTTTAATAGATGCGTTATCAAATTCAATAAATTCAATAGGAAGAATGCCAACGTCATTAACATGTCGAAGATATCTTTATTTACGCTGGCCCGTTTTATTGGGATAACAATAGGGTAATGGTGAGGTTTGGTTCACCCTAGAATATAGTTTAAAACCCCAGCGGCCGCTTTGCCATTGACCGTTCCATGGCGGTAGCCCTATTGTCAACCCTTTTATGTTTGTGGTGTCGTGTCATGCCGTTTAGTCATCTTTAAACTAGTTGTTTGCTTCTATGCGTGTTTTTGGTGGACTGTGATCCTTGAATGCTGCATTTTCCGTTTTTTATATCTACTTTTATTAAATGCCACGAACCCCTAAAGGGTGTATGAAGAAAGTTTTCAAATCGTTTTGGGTTATGTATTTTATACAACTATTCATGAGAACGAACGTTTATGGAGCTACCAGTTTGGCCTACATACTGAATAGCACATTTAGGATGAGTCCAGATTAAAATGTCAACGATATTGACGATCAGTAAATATCTGAAGGTGCATTCTTACTGAACTTTATACGTTTTGATCTGGATTTTAAAAATTGCGATTGTGACAAGTATTTATACTTTTAAGAAACATTTTCGAGTTGCATTGAAGACCCTTTAGAAAGAAAGTAGTTCTACTATTTCATCTACTGATATTAACTGGTGGTCCAACATTAATTCGATTTAGTTCAGATATTTTAAGGGGTGTTAATTCTATAGAAAGTGCATTAAATTTATAGAATTAATATTGTATTAGTGCCAGGAATATGATCGGTAGACGTAGAATGAGGTTTACGAGTAAACATACTATAATTTCCATTTCGAAGCAAACTCAGAGTGAAACAGGGGTGATAGAATGACTTTAAGTGTTTGTAATAGTTGATTCAATGGTATTCCACAAGGTGTAAATCGTTCATGGTACAGGGTAACATTGCGCTGCTGAAACAACGGTGAACAACTCCGCCATCTCCTTAGGATGGGATCACATGCGCGGTGAGATGGTGTAACACCGCCACACTGCACAAGGTGACACAGCTGAGAATACAAACATCGAACATCCTATAAAGTTATGTAAAGAACTAAAGTGACAACAAAATCAACAAAATCAAAATTACCGTGTTTCACCTTCATGTTCGATAAACAGTTTAACGTGTGCACCTGAATATATGAATTGTGTTCTTCCATTGTCATAAATCATACAAACCTTCTTCGAATACCAAATATGACAAACATCCATATTAATTTGCACCAGCACCAGAACGACGCTAGAGGGTATTCGGCGCGTTCCACCACGATAGATGAACGGTGTCCGGTCTACTGATAGTAATTATTACATTAACCAGAATAACGCTGTTCAAGCAGGGAGGGTCGAGCAAAGCATGACTACGGATAAAATTCAAACGTCAAAATATGGTCCACTCCATTCATGTGCCGTAGACGACTTGGCCAATGACTCAGAGGTTAATATACCGCGTGGTGTGCCTTTTGTCGATAATGGCACACCTAGTGAAGACCTTATAAAAACAAAAAGGTACCATTTAAACATATAAGTAGCCTTGCCTAAGATGCAAACAATTATTTTGCAAATCAATTACGTTATATCAGCTTTCTGCCTTGTCACATATTCCACTAACAATATATATTTCAAAGTTTCAACATGTTTTTGAAAACATTTACCGGACAGTGAAAACTGCAGTTGAGATTTCAACGTCCACTCTATACTCTATAGCTCTCCACTATGCCTTTGAGTTGCATGATGGCGTTGATGTCTTCGTGTGCGGACAGTCCTATGCCGACTTTCCATAATCCATAATGGCACAGTGTGCCGATTATGGATGTTGAGAAAGGAATGATAAACATAATTTTTCGACTAATATGTTAAAATATGTAAGTATTTATAGTAAGGTGTGTAATAAGTAGCTATAGTAGATTTTTCCCTTTGTTACAATATCACCAACAACTGTAGCTATCGCGCTTGAAGACTTCTTGACACCACGGAAATGCATGATGAACATGCTGTGTAGAGAAATAGGCACGACATTCGAATACTATAAACACAATTTATCGGATTACGTGCCTCCCCATAAGTTGTCCCAGATAAGTCTGTCTCGTCTCACACCACTGCGGGTTCGAATCCCACTGGGACCTCGATATTTCAAGTGAGAAAGTGTCAATTATTATGGATGGCGAGAGGTTTAAAGAACCGGTTCTACCCATGAAGAATGGAGTGGTTTGTTTCTACCACAAACAAATCGACCTTTTCTCGATCTTAAAATCTATCTGTAAAGATATGCTGGCAATTACGGTATTTCAGTTTCACAGAAGCACATACTTTATTCTATTTTATTGTTAATTTCTCGTCTCTCCTCGGCTTTCCGATCCCTCGTCAATTATCAGACGAAGCACCATTTATCAATACGTACACTTGTATGGTTTGTTTGACACTTCGTTTTAACAATATGAACTAACTCTTTATAAGATGCATCGATATCGAGATGTTTCTCATAATTGCTTCGAGATGATAGACGATATTGTGCAGATTATTATTAATTTCCGAATCTCAAAAGATATTTCTGGGATGTGGAGAACTTCGTATTTATTCCAATATTATAAGACGCATAATTTGAAGAACGTTTAGACACACTACATGGTATATTTATGCTCAATGAGATAAATGAATGAACTATCCGTAAACAATTTCGGGAGACCCCCATTTTTCGTTGACAAATTATGATGATCTTATAATCTGTATCAGTATTTAAAGGCGTTTAAATCGCATTTCCTTTTCAAAATGTACAAATCATCCATACTGTCACCTTTTCTGGACATATTTGTTTACTACTTAAAGTATAACTTCGGCATACATCCGAGAGTTCGGTGAATGATTATGGAAGTTACCGATGTAATAATAAACGATCGGGAAATGCGATCGAGTTGAACTAAGTGATATGTCGCCCAACAATATATATATGCAATACAAAGATTACCATTAGCTGTAACAGGGCTGTTTTGTTTTCAGACAACAGACTAGATCAATCCATATTTGTGAAGATTTATATATTTCTTTCAGTGGGCGGATTGGATAGTGGGCCAGTGGGTTTATGATAAAAAACATAATGCATTAGGCATCGCCGTGATGTCCTGAGATATAGTGAATAATGGAAGTTAATGATCAGTTAAATGTAATCCCACTTTTCATATTGGTAAAAGTTCTAAGTATTGATAATATATTCTCCGAGATCGCGAAACGACAGTTTATATTCAAAGAAATTCCGCTAGGATGTCATTTATCTAACACAGCAATTATTATTGGTACTATTTAAATTGCTTCAGAAAGCACTGGCTCATAGTATGCTCCAGAAATCGATAAAGGAATAGGTATATGAAAATTATCAGTAAGTATTTATTAAAAATGGTCTAGATATGAAAATGTCTGTTTAGTGATTGTCCGTATAAGCTCATCTCATTTTACTTGTTTATCCTATTTGAGCTTCTAATAATTCCGCCCCCACCACTGAACCTCCTCACCAAGCAGTTTGGTAAACCCTGCGTCCTAATGCTTCGGAATCAGTAATAAACCTCCTGGGACAGTGGGTCTTAGAAACGCATTCTTGAACAATAACATGCATATTATTTACGACATGTTGTTTACGTTTTGATTGTTGAACGATTTTCGATTTTAGTTAAATAAAGTCCATAAACAGATATAACTTTGCCTTCACTGACACCTGACGAACATTAGTAAATTAGAAAACAGAACGTAAATTTTCTAAAAGCGCTTTAAACAACGACATACTTGACATTATAACTACATTGTATCGTTTTCATTAAGTGGATTCATCGCCTTTAGAATTCCCATTCGAATAAATGGAAACAGATTTTGTTGACGAAAGCAGAACGTCAATGCTATAATCGCGTTCGCTATTTTGTAGGAAGTGATAGCAAAAGTAGGTATAAAAGTCAAACAGGACATGTAACTTAAACAGCAAGTACAATGTTGATAAGCAAGCAGGCATGTGACATAACAAACACTAACGAGTTAACATTAGGGCTACCGGCTTGAAACGGTCGTTGGCAATAAGACCGATGGGGGTTGAAACGAGATTCTAGGCTGCATCAAACCTCACTCTTACCTTATTGTCATCCCAATAAAACGGTAAAGTGTAAATAAGCATATCCCCCACATGTTATATTTTCTAAAAAAAACAAGGCAGCATTAATAGGCAATATAGGTATAACACATAGATGATCATGTATATATGAATATAAAAAGAAAAAGCGTTTTAGCCAAAAAGCAAATACTTAGTGACTTGGTAGAAGCCAGAGTAACAAGACAACAATTCACTAAGGGTACGAAAAGACAAAGTTTCAATGTTGGACACATATCAGGAACATTTAAGAAAAAGATACATCGCATGCAATCGTACTGAAGTAGCCCGGTCATTTGGGCGAGGTGGTCTCGATTCGGTTTTAAGTGGTCATCTCTTCTTATCGACTATTTGTGGTGTAAATATTGATTACAACAATCGAACAGGAAAAGCAGTATTTAAGGACGACAGTCAACCACAAGCACACACAGAAACAAAGAACACATTTAAAGATGATTGGCCTTTTGCCAAATAAGACATCACAAACACAGAAGGATTGATAAAGAGCTAACGCCTTGGAACGGTCAATGGCAAAAAAGGCCGCTGTTTTTTTAATGTGTTTATGTACGGTAGCAAAATACTTATACCACAAAGCTAAACTTTGATAAGTATAAACTTTAATAAGTATAATAGTCGTTCATTCGAATAGACGAAAAAAGGTTTCTGTACAGAACCTGTAATTAGGTAATGACAAGCCACGGCTGTTTAGCTATTTGATTACCATGTTTTCTTATGCCAGATTTACTTATCATTGCTTAGTTCGGTCGCTTAAATCGTGGAAATACAATATGGTATGAATAAATTATATAGATATATAGCTTAGAATACAAGATAAAATGGCTTAACTCCCTCTAGGAATACGTGCACGGAAACATGTTGATAGATTTTTGAGAAGATTTATTGCTACGAATAAAACCAGAATGAATGCAAAACTGTCTTATTGCCTTTATATCTAATTCTAGACACGTGCTAGGAGTTGGCACCAGTGCACATTTAATTAACTGCATCGTGGTCTATTTAATAGTATTAAAACGTGCATGCAAAGCAATCTATAGTTACATCAACTGACAACAAATGTATTAGTAGTATTACTTGTACTCTATTTTATACTTAAACATATTAATTTTGTAGATTTCTTTTTTAATTTCGATCACCAAATTGGTGGTCCTTTTATTCTCCCCGTGATTGGTGCAAAAGGGTTGGGGAGGACTATCCTCTATACATTTTACAATATATTATGCATTCATTTATAGGCAATATAACTGTGAAAAAGATTTTAATGTAATTTGTAGAAAAGTTATTAACTGGGGATTTTTTCTTTTTATCTATTCTTGAGGTCATGAGTGGGTGATTTGTGTTTGAGAACTTTAATTACGAAAATATTGTGTTCGTTAAAATATCAATTGACAGTTGTACACCATATCTTAAGTATAATTACATTTCATTGTTAATTCTGTTATTTTAGTTTAAAGACTTAATGGGTTCTTTGTTATATTTTGTAGGGTGAGAATGTCAAATTTGGTACAACCTCATGTTCTAATTTTGTAAAATGTAAAATGTGGTAACACTTTATGTGTTAATTTTGTAAATGTCAAATGTGGTACAACTTCATGTGTTAATTTTGTAAACGTCAAATGTGGTAAAATGTCATGTTTTATTTTGTAAAATGTAAAATGTGGTAACACTTTATGTGTTAATTTTGTAAATGTCAAATGTGGTACAACTTCATGTGTTAATTTTGTAAACGTCAAATGTGGTAAAATTTCATGTTTTAATTTTGTAAAATGTAAAATGTGGTAACACGTTATGTGTTAATTTTGTAAATGTCAAATGTGGTACAACTTCAAGTGTTAATTTTGTAAACGTCAAATGTGGTAAAATTTCATGTTTTAATTTTGTGGTAACACTTTATGTTAATTTTGAAATCCTCAAATGTGGTAAAATCTCATGTTTTAATTTTGTAAAATGTAAAATGTGGTAACACGCTATGTGTTAATTTTGTAAATGTCACATGTGGTACAACTTCATGTGTTAATTTTGTAAACGTCAAATTGGAAAAATTTCATGTTTTAATTTTGTAAAATGTAAAATGTGGTACAACGTTATGTGTTAATTTTGTAAATGTCAAACTGTGGTACAACTTCATGTGTTAATTTTGTAAACGTCAAATGTGGTAAAACTTCATGTGTTAATTCTGTAAATGCCAAATTGGTAAAACTTCTTGTGTTAATTTTGTAAATGTAAAATGTGGTAACACTGTATGTGTTTCGGTTTGTATGGTGTTTTACGTCATTTTCAACACATGTAAGGTTATATATGACGGTGGTTTTGTTGTGGTGGAGGCAGACCATCCACTTTTCGTGGGTAGAACCAGTACTGTACACCTCTCGCAATCCGTTAGAATCGACACTTCCTCACTTACAAGTCGAGCTCCCAGTAGGATTCGAATACCGCAGCGGTGGGAGGCGAAGGTTTACAACGCAACGTCGTTAACCCATCGGCCGCGGTGACTGCGTTCTGTGATTGCTACAATGCCTTTTCGACGTTTGAATCATACGCCTTGGTTAAGAAAAAGTTAAGCGTTGAAACGTATTATTATATACTAAAGGAAAAAGGCAACGCAACTCAGAAATTTCCGTTATATGTTGTGTACATAATCTGCGGCTGTTAATCGAATGGTACATGCATACATTAGGCCATGCTTAAAATATATTAGTTTGCCCAAACCCAACAGTAATTGTTTTCAGCCGGGTAGGTACGTAGGAAAATTCTTATATTATATATTCTGTGACGAATTATAGAAATTTCCCAGTTTGAGAAAATCTATAACATATCCCTTCCTCTACTGTGCTATCTCGCCTAGTGTGCAAGATAGCACATTAGCCAAATGTTTTGAACTAAACGATAAACGTCACGATATTACGTCACGAATTGACGTCATGATATTACTCCGCGCTGTCGCCAAAGGAGTGACAAAAGAAGGAATACTTGTATCAAAAGACGATTGGAAAGAAATTCATCACAGAATATATATTATATAGTTTAATTAACATTTTTGTCGTGATACGGAAAATAATTAACTCGTGAGAAATATTCTTGCGATATATAAACTCGTGCGAAAACGCACTCGTGTCTATATCGCAAGAATCTTTCTCACTCGGGAATTATTTCCCGTATCACTTCAACAATGTTAATTAAACTCTATCTTGTTTACAATGTATCGGATTATTGTGTGAATGCCGTTCAAAGTTTAAAAGTTTAGACTCTACTTTTTGTACTTATTGAAGATGATTTTAGTATCCTGGGTGTGTATTGTAGTGTTAAAAATCTTAACTGTGTAGGAGTACATAATCTGGCCGTTTTTTATTGACCGGTCACGTTCGATAAACAACACAATTTTAATTATGACCTTATATTGTATGACATTGATATATCCAGTTTTGCGTAGTTGTTGTTTGTTTCTGTTCGTGTTTGTGGTTGACTATAGTCCTTGAATGTTACATTTTCTGTGTTCGACTTTTATATCTATTTAGATATTATCCTTTAGGGAAGATATACTAAAATCAACATATAACACACGAATTGTTATTCCATTCAAAGCGTTATTCTTTAATGCCCCGTGTGGTTCTCGGGAAAAGAATAGGGAAACTGCAGATCCCGTTAGAGTGGTAGGCAGAGGGTAGAACCCCCCCAACCCACCCCCCCACCCGCCAAATTCATGTTCATTTTATCATTTTTTATTCATGCTCACTAAAGGTCTTCATCATGACCCCGGAATTGTTTCAGGTGCCATCTCGCTCAAATCACTAGAGCAAAACAATAAACGAGGCTCCAGCGTAAATGCAGTGTCTACAATAGAATTTGCAGCAACTCTATCCCATTCTCCATATTTTATCTCGATGTAAATGGAGGATGAGCCTGGCGTGCTCATTCCTGTTAGTCGCCATATAACCTTTCATGTGTTGGGGCGCCTTAAAATCAATTCATTTCAATTCAAAGCTTTAGTATTGATAGAATACGCGTTTGGGTCAAGCACGTGGGAAAACTTAGGATGTAACATTTTACAATTTCTTTAAATTAAATTCTATACTGAAATGGCTCAAATTTTCAAAGCGGAACTTCAACATTTATGAGGTTTGTGTTACAACGTATACTATGATTAACAAGTCTATAACAGTACGGTTTTGTCCTTTCTCTAACGAGTTGCAACCCTATTTATATTTTACAAAATATCATGAGATTTCTCTGGAATATTACGTGCAATCAAGTGTGACATCTACAACATTTATAGCGATAATTCCCGTGTTGCGTTTCCTTTTGCCTTTAGTATATAATACTAGTATTAGGCTGTTAAGCAAATAAATGCTTTAAACAAACTCTAGATATATTGTATGTAGCAATACGCAGAATAGAGACGGGATGATATGACAATTTAATGTTTGAAAAATAGATTGTGTTCTCCATGCAATAAATTAGACCATAAATGGCATTACTATATACATTCATTAAAACATGTACAGATTATAAAGAGCGGATTGGCTGATAAAATGCAAGGAAATTTGTGATCATTTTATGACGCCTTGTTTTAAGAAACACTGTGCCTTATCCTCTCATGCTTTAATATAGTTCATGCCAACATCTGTCAAGATGTTTTCCAAATAGGTAACCTTGTCTTCATCGTTCTTTGTGTTATGTATTGTTCGTTTCATTATATTTAATTTGCTCAGTTTTTATAATGCTAACCCCTCTTTACTTCCTGCTAGACCTAGGTTTCCGTTTCTTAATTTAAAATCGGGAATTCAAGAATTTCATAATAAATTTGTTTTAGTTCCTGTTGATTCCAGCTAATAATGTAATTATTGTTTGACGCCCACATTACATCAATGTTTTATCTCTGGAACTCGGTAGCACTAATTCGTATACTCCAGTTCAATCTATACTGGATTCCTAAATTACATAACAATCCGTATAAGGCCGGCTTTATTTCGAATTATAGTGACAGCACCGCCACAATCATCTCCAAACTTTTAAATTATTGTGTTACTGCAGTTAAAGATCATTTTGCTAAAACTTATGAAACCTCTGGGATTAATTTATTTTGGTCTATTAAAAATTCAGGAGACGCTCGTGATACATTTTGTAGTAAACGTCAAATTGCATCTGTAAGTACTTACATGTACGACTCCTCTACACTTTATGCATCCTTACCACATCAAACCTTATTGCTCTTATTCTAAAAAAAACTTCGGTAGAGAAAAAAACACATTTTGGCCTGTAATAATACCAAAGCGTTTTTTACTAACGATAGTTAGACTGGATTTGCCAAGAAGTTTGTGAAGCAGTCATTTTCTTATTAAGAGATTATAACCTGGCGGAGATATCTGTATTTACATTGTCCCGTTTATTGGGAAAGGCATATTATAAGTCATCTATTATATATATCTGAATGATCTTGCATCTGTTCAGCGTCACTATAGGGTCGTTATTCAATTGTATAAATCCTATTTCTGTAACAGCGGTATAACGATTGACTTTGATTTATTCGATTGCGTCATTTATTTGAGTTACAACATCGTTATATAAAGGATATTGCGTTAGTTATGCATGAGTATCAATGATTGCACTACAGCTGAGCTCTAAAGTGCCCTTAGACGGGAAAAATCGTTAAATTAATAATGAATATTTCACAAACATAAAGCAGTATTGCAAACACAACTGTCTGGCTTTAAAGAATTGTAAATACTGGTGTGTCTGATATCCTAGAAGGTAGATTTGGTAGAATCTGTATTTAGAAATGTTCTTCTTTAGTTGCGTAAATATGAAATAGGTATAAAAGTCTCACAGGAAATGTAGCATTTACAGACCACTGTCAACCAAACAACAAACAACAATTACAAGGTAAACTAGATGCACAGTATGCAACAACATAAACTGATTGACATTAGATGTACCACGTTGGAACGGTTAGTGGTAATGATGCCGATGATGGTTTAAACCAGGTTTTGTGGTGCAACAAACTTCTCTCTAACCCTATTGCAGATAATGTTTTTAAAAAAACACACAAAAAAAAAAGACGTAAATAAGATAATAATGTATATATGATTACAAAAAAAGCACAGAAAGTCCCAATTAAAGTATTTAATGACTTGGCAGAGGCAGAAAACAAAAGAATAACTACGAACTTTCAAATCCTAATCCATCGCCTATTGTGTGGCAATTATAGTTTAAGTAATCTATATTGGATGCAACTATCAGTATAAGGGACTTTCTGGTGGGTGTGTGTGTGTGTGGGTGGGGGCGGGAGTTTGTGTGTGTGTGTGTGTGGTGGGGGGAGTGGGGGGGGGGCGGGGTGGTGGGTGCTGTGATTTTCCTTTCAGCCGGAATTATTGTTTTCAATTCCGGGATTTTTTTCTCCTAGTACACTGGCCAGATTTTTATTTTCGTCAACTTGAAAGCCAAAATATTTTTTTTTTATGTTTTACTATTCGTAGAATAAGAGGAACTGTTGTAGGTCTACTCAACGTCAGCGTCGACGTTGGTTTACAGTTGCTGGCCAAGTCCGATTATTTCAGCAACCACTGGTCAGTGAAACTTGAATTATGTCATCAGTACCATCAAGGACACTGGTAGACACATGTTCCATAACTCTGTATTGCGTTATTGCGTTTAAGTAAAAGCATAGCCCTTTTATTACTTTTAATTTCTGGTTTAAGTTATTTTTTGACAAGTCCATGTATTTTAACGACTGAAAGTCTTACATCAACAAAACCTCAGTAAAGCTTGGAATATCAAGGGCACTAGTAGACACATGTTCCATATTAACTGTGTATTGCATTTAAGCAAAGTTATGTTCCTTTTTCGACTTCAAAATTCTGGTTAATGTTTTTAGGCAAGTTCTTGTATTTCAATAGGTGATTGTTAATTATTAATACAACTTCAGTAAAGCGTGGAAGCTAGTGGACACATGTTCCATAACTCTGTATTGCATTTTAGCAAAAGTATGGCCTTTTTCTGGATAAATATTTTCTATATTGTATTTTAGAAAAGGTGTAGCCTATTTTCGACTTAGCATTTCTTTTATTTTATTTGTTGGTAAGTCCATTTATTTCAATATCCACTAGCTATATATCTCTGTCAAAGGAGCCTGACAAGTGTCATCAGAGTCATCAAGGACACTAACAGGCACATGTTTCATAACTTTTTATTTCATTTTAGCCAGATAATAAAAAGATTTCAACTTAGAGTTTCAGTTAAAGTTTTTTACGTAGCTTTATATATTTCAATGAAACTCACTGCATACATCAAATATTAACGGCAAGCCCATTATTCCCATAAACCCTAAATCTCCCCCACTCCTACACCACCACCACCATCACCCCAAATAAATAGACAAATGTTTGTTCTAATCATTTTGGTTTCTCTTCAGTTACCATGCATCCTGTTCTCTTCCAACCCCTCCCCACCGCTGTTACCATGTCTGCATCCTGTTCTCTTCAAACCCCTCCCCACCGCACCCCCACCACTTACACACACACTCTCCACCTTAGACTTCCCCAATGAAAATATTGTATTAATTTCTTTTTCCTATTCAGTAACACTTCACTTCCCCTCCCCACCCTCTTCAAGTTCATATTTTTCTGGGGTATTGAAGGTCTTGCTTTGATATCTGGTATATATGTTTACTGACCACTCCCTCCCCGCACTCACTACACCCTCATCTCATCTCACCACCACCTAACCTCCACAATTAAGACTTGATCGTATGAATGAACTAACACCATGCTTGGTGAGACAAGTGTCAGTGACCTTGTTTAAAATTGACTTTGAATAGTGAAGCATGCTGTCCTTTCAACAGCTCTTGATTAGTATTGATCTTTCTATATTTGGTGGATGAAACTCCATGTGCTGGTTTTAATCTTAGTTATGCTTGTCCTTGTTTGCTTGCTATGTGAGCCCCTTTTGCTCTTCTTAATTATGAATTTATTGGATGTTTTGTTTTTGGTGTAGGGATTGTCTTGTACTGAGCAATGACTACCATAAACACTGGCATATAGCGCATAGCTTTGTCTGTAACCTGGCATTGCATGTGGCTGAAGCTGCTTCTTAAGTCCACTTGCTTGCTGATGATAGTCACAATGCCCATCGCAAATGTACCAGGACCCTTGTATTGTAATATTACCATTACCACTGCATACCACATTGATTACTAGCATGTCCAAAGTACATCGCATGTGTAACTATCATGGCTACTCTTTACTACATATTCTACTATCATGACCACTGTATATCACAAGTATTACTACCATGACCACTGAATACCCCATTCATTACTAACTACCATGACCACTGAATACCCCATTCATTACTACCATGACCACTGAATACCCCATGTATTATGCATACTACATGTATTACTACTATGACCATTGTTACCATATATCATGTCAAACACCCATGTTAAATTTCCATTAGACTGTTATATTCCCATTTTTGTAATATCTCATATCGCTTGTAATGTCTCCATGGAGTGAATCACTGAATGATAGTCTTTTTTGTAATGTCACCCCAGTAAAATTTATACTGTCTTATGATTGTGAAGTCAAAGCAAGTTTATATGCATTGGGATGTCCTATGCTGAACAGTGTATATATTCATGCGCAAATGAAAATCAGTGACCATTTATTAAATAGAGGACACAGTTTGCAGAACTTTCTGAAGAAGATTTGAAAAGTTTACTCATGAGTTCACAGAGTTCACACAAAGAACCATCCGCAAATATAAAATTTCTAGGTGATGAGAATAGTGATTTTGAACAGAGAGAAGTAACAATGTTTTCTCTTGTTTATTACAAAGGAATGTTTAGCAGAACCAAGTATCTTTTTCAAACATATTTTTCATTATAATAAAATAAATAGCCTAAGAAGGTTGACAAATATTACTGTCACCCTCACAGGATCGCAATATTTGCGTACTACCATGACCAATGCATATCACATTTAGGTCATTCTTTTTTTATTATTTGTTTTACGAACCATCAAGACAGAGAATTGCTGTAAAAGGAAATAAATAAAAATAATAATTGGCAAAGCATAGTTTAATTATTTTATTTGAAAGGAAGATAATGAAATGTTTTATTAAAATGTGGGAGGAGGTAAATAAAACAATTAACTATCAAATTCCCTAGCCAGCTCTGCTTTTGTCCCTCCTACTGGATGGTGATCTGTTTTAATCAACTTTCTGCTGGAGCCTCGCTGAATAGTACGTTTCTACGACGACTCTCGCTGTTCACACGAAGTTCACCTGATGTTTCTCTTTTTTCCTTTGGATTGCACTGTTTCTGGGACATTGCTAATATGTCATGTTATTTTCTGTTGCTGTGAAACAGCCTCCACATAGTACTCTATGTTACTCTATTCAAGCAACTATGCCACTACTAGGCTACTGGCCATTGCATACTTTAGACGCGCCATATGAATAACCAACGAATTTCTGTCTACAGCTTCCCTATCCCTATTCGGTGAACGTCGGCCTAACAACGTCACAAGACAGCAATGAGCTACTAACTACTCATGAAGCAAATTTGAGGGCTGAGAAGGTGGATTTTTGCCGAAATGGTGATGAATGATAAGCAATAAATTAATGAAACATGAAATGGAGAGACCAGCATCTGGCGGGGTTTGAACCAACGACCTTCCGCTTGTGGACCCAGCGCTCTACCACTGGGCTAATTTCGTTTTGTCGTAATGCCCTTATTACAAGCATTTTGGTTAGAGAAAAGTTCATGTCGGGGATTTCTTTATTGTCACGGTCCCGTTTAGTTAGGATGTGTGAGGTTTGGTGCACCCTAGAACCTAGTTTAAACCCCCAGCGGCCTTTTTGCAAGTGACCGTCCCAAGGCGGTAGCACTAGTGTCAACCCTTTTTGTGTGTATGCCTTTATTATTACTATTGCCATTTTGTTTTGTCTTTTTGCATGTTTTGGGGTTTACTGTGTTCTGTGAAAGCTGCATTTCTTGTTCGATTTTTGTATACTTACTTTTATATGTATACCACATTAATTATAACCATGACTTTATATGAATATCACATTCAGTACTACCATGACCAATGTATACCAAATTACTACCATGACCACTTTATAACACTTTATACAAATTCATTTACTACCACCATTGCCAGTGTATACCACATTTATCACATTTATAACTACCATGGCTAATATATACCCCATTAATTACTACCATGATCTATTTACATCACATGTATTACAACCATGAATACTATCACTGTCTTCTAAACACATTTCAACTGGTGATTTCTGAGCAGAAGTTGTGGGTGTAGCCTGATTGTGGTTAAACATGTCCATGTTGAATACAGGGGTGATGGAGTAAATCTACATTTATCCTCGACTGAAGAGGGAGCCATATTATTTTTTTCCTCTAATTGGACTCACAGCCTGATTATTTTTTCCAAGAATATGAGAGAAGGCTGGATTTTGTTTTTCATCAATTTGAGGGACTGTTTATTTTTGCCCCCCAAGTCAGAGCTAGGATATTTTTTTCAGCAATGCAAGGGCCAGAATATTTTTTTCAGGAAAATTCCCAGGCCCCACCCACGAAATCAAAATGGTCGGTTCCTAACAGTATATGCACGTAGGGTATAATAGTTCCAGTCATTGGCACAAGCTCTAAAGCGTTGACACCAGCTTATGTTTGTTGTGACAAGCTCTTTCAGAATGTTTTATTTTGTTTTTATTCGTCAAAACTCGTCAAATTTTGACGATGGACGAGTAAACACTCCGCATTCTTCCACAGGAGAAAAGTCGCTGGCTTCAAATAAAGCATTGATCTGGAGTAACCCCGGTTTGTGAGCGAAGTACTACCCTTACTACGTGGAATAGAATTCGCCGATATTTAAAAAAAGGACTATTTATTCACCTTTGTTTATATTTTTCACCGTTGTCACCTCCTCCGAAGTTACGTTGGGACACGTCCGCGTATAGCTCCGTTTGGAGCTTGTCCCACTGAGTTTTCAGCCTTGTAAAGCGTTGAGGTGATTGTAAGAATATTAGAGGATCTCTAGAATCTAGTTCCGGTACAGCCTCTCTAAAGGGACAAATAGCTGTCTAAACTAAACATATATACTCACGGTCAATGAAAACGCACCAAAAATAATTCTTTTAAAAGTTAGAATTTTGGACAAAATATGATATAATCCATATAACGAGTCAGCATTTAACATTTTTACGCGCATATCTGGATTTATAGTATACTTCCCCTACAAATATGTTGTTTTTTGCATATACGATACGACATAGACCTAGCTAGTCATATCAATCAGGATTTTGTTGCCGGGCAATAAAGATGTATCACACACGTGAAATATGGGGTAAAAAATGTCATATCACGGAAATAACCGAATGTTCATCTCAATCCTTTTACCGGAGTGATACGGAAATAACCGATTAGTTACGACTGTATACGATTTGTCACGGGTATTGTTTGTAGTCTGCGTTTCGTTAGTTATTTCCATACTGTTTTCCCGGCAGGTTATTGGCTATAGAATCATTCTCCGTGGATAAAATAACCACTTATGACAATTCACCTTGATTAGAAAATTTCAAATTCAATGGAATTCATTTTCAATAAGATTTCGGACAACAATAAATGTTGTGAGCACATCAGAATGGACTAGATCTAAACTTTTTTCTCCCTGGAAACAGCGTAGTGAGTGAGCTGAAGTTGAAATTTCGAAAAAGCTCAAGTATATGATAAATAGAATAAAAAATGTGTATTTTCATATCACACCCTATATCAGGCCTGAGACGCCATATCAGCCCGACAGCTTTAGCTCGGGGGCTAATTTATTATTCTCTATTTAGTGCATTCCACATTGTTGTTATGAAACGCAAGTGCATTTCCGGGTTTCTTCAGTTACATCGGACAAAGAAATCATTATCTCGGAAACATTCGTTGCACAATACTACCAGAAGTCAAAATAATTAAAAAAAACTGTTATTCCGAGGCAGATTAAGGCAGCTTGACATTTTGTGGTACAGTTTTCTTTTTATGATTACCCATAGTAAACAATGTTAAATGACCAGACCAATAACTGCGAAATGCTTGTCATTAAAGCCTACCAAAAAACATGTAAGACATTTTAGGTATCAAGATTCAATACTTAATTTTATATATTGGTTCAGAAGTTTTAGCCCAAATGGTTAAATGAATAATCCGACAGCATAAACATATGGAGTTAATGGTGCGTTTTCATTGACCGTCAGTATATATTAGGCATAAGGCAATTTTCAAATTAAATAAATACATCAATATAAGTTTGTTAACACATCCCCGAGACACACACATGAATTATTTGATAAGCTGGTCACACTCATACTAAATTATTGTAGCGAAGTATGTTTTTGTTGTTAATCAAATCAGATTGAAAGGGTACATGTGTAATTCTGTAAGATTCGGCGGATGTATATTATTATCAGATACTGGTTAAACGTTATAAATGCAAGGGAACACAAATATATAAGCAGTGTATATAAAATGATGTTAAATGATCTAAATGATAGACCGAATAAAATGAACTGGGCTTTTGGTGCGAAACACATTATCTTCAATCGGATTTTACGAAGTTCGGTTATCACAAAGCGTAGGGAATATTATTGCATATCTATCTGTATTAAAACAACGCCTCAGTGACAACTTTATACAACACTGGAACGCAAGGATACAATAATCTACTCGAGCATCATTTTACACACACTTTGCCTCATTCAGTTTCCAATCATATTTTGAATTTCACAAAGCTCTTACAAAGTTAAAGGTATCATCTCACAGAATAGGAATTGTGGTTGGGCGTTGAACTAAACCTAATTATTACTCCTAGAGAAAATAGGTTATGCAAGACATAAGCTGTATTAGAGGATACGTTTTATTTTCTACTCTCAGAGCTGAATGCATAAAGCCATATTATACTATTAGGAAAAGTATGTTAAAATTAGTTCAGTTCTTACAATCAAATAACAAACGAAACAAATAACAAACGCTTACACGTTTAATAGTTGGTTATGGCGGGGATCGAACTCTCGACGTTTGGATCATGGGTCCAACGCTCTACCACCAGACCACAGCGCTCTACTCTACTCGTATATGGAATAATGACAAAATGTCTTTAAAAGCAAAGAAAATCACTGCAAATGAAAAATAAGCATAACATTTATACATTTTACAATAATATCCGTATATTTATTTTTCAATCAATTTACAGTGATTTTCTATGCTTTAAAATGTGTTTTGTCTATATGCCATTACTGGTAAAATGGCGCGATGACGTCATCGTTCCAAGATGGTCGCCTCTGTTTATGTTCTTTGTAAATTTTCAATCGGTCATATCTCCTTTATTTTTCATGGCATTTTGATATTTCTTTCAGCTTTTGTCAAGTTTTCAGAGCCCTTTTAAATAAATCTTATTTGAAATAGAGCATCAACCCTTTTAATAACGTGATGTGGAACCTTATACATTGTGTTTGAAAACAAGTTCTCTGATATAACATTACTATAAGTATACTTACCGTTATTTTGCTATAATAATCAAACCCTTTTCATATGTTTCAATTTTTAAATCTATGTAATCTAATTTTTTTTACTTACTTTTCTTCACGAGATGAAGTGATTGCCCATGTTATGCTTGAGTCATCACAATGTGGTTGGATATACGCATTACAGTTTCTTTTAACTCGAATTTAATCATCCTGGATCGAAATAATATCCATACATATGAAGATGCGTTCTAGTGATTGCTCACTCCTTATCTCATTTAAAATGCAAATACCTTACACCTAGTATTTTGTCCGCTGCAGTCAGGCTGCGTTGGCGTCTTAGAATAAGGTCAGAGGCTACACCCTTCTGGACTATAATAATCTTTCATGGGTATCCAGTAAAGGGAATTCCAACCCGAGGTATATGTGCCGAGGCCAAACACTTATACGCTTATTTTTCTTGCATATCAGAGACATGTTGTGCGTTGACGCAAGCTACTAACGTTGTGCATGTGTTCCTGCATACCGGATGATGTTGGTGCGCGCATGAATTTGATCTCGACCCTAGTGTGAGATGGAAATATCTAGCCCCGGTCAAATGACGGATATCCTTGTCCTGCATGCAAGAATAGAATGTCTTACATTTGAATTTTAGAAATTATTTCCTACCTACTATCCCCGTTGGGATGGTGGAGCAAATTTTGATTTAAGTTTGTACTACATTAAACCTGTCTGACGTCCGATGAAACCAATAACTCTTCGTACATTATCAGCATGTCTACGTTAATATATATTACGAGTCACCAGACAGACTAAAGTAATCATTAAACAACGACGTGCTGAACATTATAATTGAATTATGTAATTTTACTACTTGCATTCATCGCCTTTAGAAAGTTTATAGGAAAGAAAAAGGTCAGTGATGTAATTGTGTGAAATGTTTTCTGAGCTAATATCAGTATATCGTAGTCTTATAGCCACATAAATAGAGACAACAGGGAAAATAGGCATGGGTGTAATGTAAGAAAATAGGTAACTGTTGTTAATCTGAGATGATATTAGTTGTGAACAAGTAGCCACAGAACTGCAGTAACAACACACAGAAAAGAGACAGTAAGAAAGATACGACAATTGACAGGATATGCTACATTTCTAATGTAATTAATGAATGAATGAATGGTGTTTTACGGCAGGTCGACACATAAATAGGTCATAAGGTGTGCAAAAACTGATGAAAGATGACGAAATGAAGTAGTAATTAAAAGTTAATGTACATATATATTTAATGTATAATAATACCAAGAGCATTAATTGTAATATTACGTACTACAAATGACAAATGTATTTGTTTACATAAGGCAGAAAGAAAAAAAACTTTTTAATTTGTCTGCTGAGAGAACATTTGTTGTAATTTTAGACATTGTTACATAGCGTCCAAGTACTATATTTGCGATATTAATGGTATATTTATATTTACAAAAAACAAACGTTAAAGCAGTCTTTGAAACTGTTCACACCTTGAATCGGTGTTTTATTATAGGCATGTCCACAAACATTTAAAATATCTCTATGTTCAATGCCTGACCGAGACTTCGTCAAATCACGGTATTAATGTTTAAGGCCAACGAAATACTCAAGCCGGAGCGCTTTCGTGGATAATTAGGTTTAGGTCTTGGGGTTCGGGTTTCTGTTTATCGCTATAACTCCACATCCTGTCGATACAGCAGCGAGTAACCTTCAATATAATCTTACCTCTTTCGTTCTCAAACACCAGAATGTATCAGCTCATTTGAAGACACGTATTGACTTAGCTACAAATTTAGATTTAGGTTAGTGTTAGATTATGGAGTTTGACCGCAAACATCGTCTCTAGACATTTGTAAGGGAAATAGCTCTTGTAAGTTTCAAAAAGACCTATATGGAAAGCTTGTAGAGTATTCTTTTCCGAAACCACTTGACGCAGAGCTGTCATATATCACATGCATTGTTTTTACCTTTGATCCTTCAAATGGTGACCATGACCATTGCGTTCAAATTTTCGCCGCACAAGGGCTCACAGTGTTTTACAAATAATAACTATATTACAGTGTAGGGATAAACTACAAAAGCTAGAGTTCTAATATTTTTCATAAAGCATTAGCCTTTAATCCTCTACCAAAGTAGGTATAAAAGTCGAACAGGAAATATAGCTTTTACAGAATACAGTCAATATCAATTACGTATCAAAATAAACAACAATTACAATTTTAATAAGAAGCAAGGCATGTGACATCCCAAACACAAACGGATTGACAATAGAGCTACCGTCTTGGAACGGTCAGTGGCAACAAGACCGCTGGGTTTTAAACCAGGTTATAGGGAGCACCAAACCTCACGCTTAACCTATTTTCTTTCCAATTAAACGGGTCAGTGTAACGAAAGATATCCGCGCCAGGTTATATTCTCTAACAAACAAGGCAGCATAAACAGGCAATATATGTATCATACATAGATAATCTTGTATATATGACCAGAAAAAACAAACGCATAGAAAGCAACAATGCAAGTACTAACTGACAGGACAGAAGCCAGAGCAAAAAGAGAACAAAACATTAAGACCACGACAAAAATCAACTGGTGATAACTGTAGTTATATTTGACTTAACCCCATTTGTCACATGTTTTCCAGCGTCCTATTATGCCACTGACCGTTCCAATGCGGTAGCCCTGTTGTCAACCCTTTTGTGTTTGTGGCGTCATATTTTTACATTCCTTTTTAACATTGCCATTAATGTTTGTCGTTTGGCATGTTTTTGGGTTTACTGTGTTCTATGAAATCTGCATTTCCTGTTCGACTTTTATACTTATGTTTATGTTGAGAAGATTTAAAATGTCTCTTTTTTTAAAACCACAACCAAGCAGCATAAGCTTATGTTTCTCTACCAAGTTGTGAAAATGAAGACACTAGGGCTAAAGTTGGTTCACTTTCAAAGGTCTAAGATTTACATATAATGTTACTTATATTGGTGAATAAAAGAAGAAAATGTTCCACACTGAAACCACAAAGCGCAAAGATCGCACAGTGCATTATAACCGGCTTATAGTCTTGTAACAATGTTGCTTATTGTTTCCGGGGTTCGAATTTGGCCATACCCCGTGGCTCACAGTCATATATACTGAAAGAAATAAGTTTAGCAAGTAAATAACATGGCAAATCCCATTGCTCATGTTCTAGACTATGCGTGGCAGAGGTCCTAAACAATATAATTAACATAATGATGGACTATATACAGGGCATTGTTTTCAAACGAAATCTGCGGGGAAAAACAGTTTACATTTTCCAGCTATGCAGAAATTGTAATTTCGTTCTTATTTCAATGTAAAGGGAGGTAACTTTGGTTCCCTATTTCTTTATAGTGGTAAAGGTATTGTCAATTGGTTTTGCGTTTTTTATAACTTGAGACCCAGAACAATTATTTAATAAAGTTTAATCAAGCTCTTTACCACATTCGTATTTTTTTATCTGTGAAATATGCTGTTCTAACTAAATGGGAGATAACTCTGATACTTCTATTGGAACACAAATAACAGATGAAAAAGAATATCACCCTATGTCATTCCAATGTTTTTAAATACTTCACATTGTAAAATTACGATAGATTTATTTAAGCTAGATATCCATATTTTTTACTTGCTAAACTTATTTCTTTCAGTATATATATATTCAATTATATAGAAAAAGCCTTGATAACATCTTCTTTGCTGAAACTACAAGTGCTAGAGTGCTTACAATTTACTTGTACAATAAGCGAATAGTCCTCTACTAAGTTTGTTCAGTACATATTCTAACTACTCAACCGTTTAAGATAACGAAGTGGAACGTATGTGTCAATATGTTGAGTGTTTAGTAACAATTCTAGTTACTTTACCGCTTAAGAGAACACACGCTGGAGTGATTGTGAACTGATTTGATGTGTTGCATGCGTGTGATACTTGTAGTTGGTCGTTGTGCGTGGGTTGACTGGGATGTCTGTTAATAATCTCATTACTGAGGCGGTGAGATGATTGTCAGAATATTAGAAAAAATCTAAAATCTCATTCCGTGATGGACAGTGAAGAGAGCATGTCTTCCTGAGGCGATAAATAGATGTACATTGTCAAAAATCAATTTCTTCTTGGCAGACGAACGATTTACCAAATGGTGTCTTGCACTTAAACATCTAGTACTGCATGTGAAACACTTTCCGTTTTTATGCCCCCAAAGGGTGGCATCTAGTAGTCGCACTGTCCGTCCGTCAATCCCTTCTTTCGTTCGTCCGTACAATCGTGTCCGGGTAATAATTCTGACAATAATGGACGGATTTTCAAATAACTTGGCACAATTGCTCGCAAAAACAAAACGACGTGTCGCGCATAAAATCCAGATCCATGGCTCTAAGGTCAAGGTCACACTTAGAGGTCAATGTCAAAATGAAGTGCTTTCGTATCCGATTAATAACTCTGTCGCGCACAAAATCCAGATCCGTGGCTCCAAGGTCAAGGTCATACTTAGAGGTCAAATGTCACTTCGGGGGTACTTACAGTGAAATTCCTTGTTCTCATATATTGTGTGATATATTTAAATATTTGCCACCATATGATATATGAATGCTTGTAATAGTATCACTGTTGGATATATTGTTCATAAGGTATGGCCGTAAGTGCTTGTGTCTTAAAATGTCATATTTCAGAACTAGCGTTTCTGATTTACGATTGTATACTAAAAGGAGTTTACTGGAATAGATTAGAATGTAAAGAACCAGCATGATTGTATTATACTCAATATCAGATATATGTATCACTCCTATAAAAGGTACGACAGAAGTCTATATCAAAGTACGAGTGCGAACTATACACGGTAATTAAGATACTGAAAATGGGATCCATTGGAAGCAACAAACACAAACAAGAAAGTAAAGCAGCAGACTCGTTTTATTGAGACTGTTCATGAGAGGTAATAAGACGAAATATGTCTACGTTTGTCTCGGAATACCCTTGCAGTTCTATGTTTAGCCTGTAGTATATTGTGGCAGGGGTAATGCACATCCACTTAAAGCTACAGAGTCCCTATATCAATCGATTTCTTCTTTGTAGGCGTGTCTTTATTTGTAACTTCATGTTCACCAGCTCATGTCGAAATCAGGTATTTAAGCCAGCAAATATAGCGATGGAAATCATTAACTGTATAGACATCTACCAGTGCACATCGTACCTATACACAGGTAACAGTAATTTTCACAAAAAAAAAAGTTAGCTTCTTTCGGGGCTCGAACACACGATCTTCTGATTTCAAGTCCTGTGCTCTATCCACTGACACAACTTCAACTAACTGTATTACTACTGGGACCACACTTACTACTATTTTTGAAGAAATAAGACCCCAGGGAAGATTATTATATAGGGCACTCTCTTGTAATGATGTAAACGTCCGCTAATGATGTCTTTAATTTAACAAATGGTAAACATATTTAAAACTAAAATAACAAGGATCGGTCACTGCAGCAAAGCATTGCTTTTCATTTTATTGTATTTCATGACTTTAAAAGCTTAAGAAACACCAACTGTCACTTTTTCAGACATATATACCACTGCATTTTCAATTGCCTCACTGACATAAGCTATGATATTCTGACGTTTTAATTCAGTATTGAATTATATCCATAATTTAGAAATTTCTAATCCAGCTCTTGTTCCAAACAATTACTCCCATCAGGATTTGAACCTGAGTTTTCCACCCAAAGGGTAGACGTGTTCACCGATTACACCATATAAGTGTTATATGTTCGTACTGAGAGCATGGACTTACAGTATTAAATAGAACTGCCAAATTTCACACAAAAATCTGTTGTAGCTAATTTACTCCAAATGGTTTGCTCATAATACATATATATGTGCCTATTAAATACCTAATGTTACCTACACTTGTATTTCCAAAAGCAAACACCTGATTAGTTGAATCCCATTGAAAATGTCATCATAAGCAAAGTTCTATGTATTATTATGCTGTTGTTTGTGGTGGAGGCAGACCAGCCACTTATTTCTGGGTTAAACCAGTACTGTACACCTACCACCATCCATATGAATCAACATCACCTCACTTACAAGCCGAGTCCCTAGTTGTTAGAGGTGAGAAGGTTTACAGTGCAACTATGTTAACCACTCGACCACAGAGACGCCTTCCTACAGAAGGCTGAAGCAAATCGGTGGAAAAACACTTGAAGCTTTGTCGTGAGGAATTGAAACTAAGAGCTTTGTGAGGGCAAAGATCTTGTTTACATGTGTAAAATGATTGCCTAATAACAAGAGGTCATTAATTGACTATATGAAGCTCCACTGATAGGTTTTTGATAGCTAGATCAACATTCCTGTGAAGTTTCATGTCAAGTAGTTTCAGAGGAGTAGTCGCTACAAAAAAGTTTACGGACGGACAGACATATGACGGACACCGCACCATGGCATAAGCTCTGCTGATCTTTGATCTACCATCACTACGGAAGACC
This sequence comes from Cyrtodaria siliqua, assembly GCA_037043455.1. NCBI lineage: Eukaryota > Metazoa > Mollusca > Bivalvia > Adapedonta > Hiatellidae > Cyrtodaria > Cyrtodaria siliqua. The sequence continues at coordinate 222,692 of JAWPHD010002538.1, forward strand.
GATGACTACACTTCAGAGTTCATACTTACATTGAATTAATCACAACACGAATAAGTTATCGCTGTCGTCAATATTTTTCAAATGCACGATTATAATGCATGATTATTATCCACGCACTTTTCGAAATGTATGCCATAGTTAGTGGTGCACGGTATTACCTGTATACACTGGTATTTAGCTTGAGTGGTACCGCAACGCGGTACGTTTGGGTTCTTTACCAGTACTTCAGCTCTTTCCATAACCGAAAACTTTCCGGAAATTACCAAAGAAAAAATAAATTCAAGTTTGTTTGCTGCTTCATTGTGAATATAACAAATTTAAATAAACAATTAAAGATATAACTATAGACAATCTATTTATTTACCTTTTATTTTTCGCTGTACCCAACTGTAGCCATCGTGTTTTTTTTTTAAATCAAACACATACATTCACAGTAACAATTATTTTATGTTTTACCTGAAAGCTCCATACTGGAAAGTAGTGCTGGGTATTGCATCCAAAAAATGTATTGCGATATATTTCGATACAAGAGACTGTATCGCGATATGTATCATAATATATTTACTTGTACAATTGTGTTGATAATTTATAATAATAATAATTTCTTTATTTAACGAAGGTTAAAACACATTATGTTATGCATATAAAATACATACACTTATTTTCAATGTGGCCTTCGAACACTTAATACTATAAAAGTTATAAATACATATCAACATTCATACTCAGGCACACACACATCCATATACACAACAATACTTCAAATCCGACAAACACTCATTCATAATATTCTTAATTTATAATCAATATATCCATAGTGTCATATATGAAGGATATTTAAGCAATTATATGCATACAACGCCAGTTTCACTCAAGATTTTTTTTTTATAACAACACAACAGCAACATAGTTATATAGAGATTATTAAACTGCTGGGATCGACTATAGGGAAATCCTTCACGAGATGATAGGCGTGTGGTTCTTTTCATGAACGAGTGTAAGCAAGTGAGTGAAAAAAAACACGCCTAACATCGAGTGAAGGATTTCCATATAATCGATCACAACAGTTAAATAATCTATTTATTACATTTTTAATCAGATTGTGTATGAGTTTAACCTGAATTATTAATATTTTCAATAGACTTTTCCAATTTCCTGATGTAGTTTTCGATACAGATGACATAACGTGATGCAATGTTGGTTGTGCTTGTGAATCAGAAACATTGCGCATGGCAGTTCCCAGTTTGACAATTTCTACTTTCTGTTTTGTATTCAATCGAGTAATGCATACGAGTTACCATATGTGTTGTGCGGCCGGAGCACTTGACCGTAATCTTGCAAATTTTACAAAATGCAACATTGCCTAGATCTAGACTACTATTGTAGCGCCTTTTTAAAACTTTTTAAGCCCAAAGTGATCCCAAACACGCGATTTTGCTTTTTTTTTTTTTTTACATTTCTCAATCACTTGAGTCGGCAGGGGTGTAAAATTCCGCTCGCATTGGCGAGTGCAGGCTGCCTGCAGACGAGTAACATTTGGCGTCGGGTTGTCAGAGAGGGCGAGTGACTTTTTGCACTATAAAAATTAAGTTAAACTATCGTTCAAACACGATGTTGTAATATTTGCAAGATTAACAGGTGTTTGTTTGTTACCAGGTAACCCACGCGTCATATAGACTGATTCAATTCAAGCTAGAATCAATTGGCGTGTGATCAGATGCAATATATCGCTAACCAGTCAGACTTTTGTTTTTTTATATCCACAACGTAAACATGGCGGGTAAACAAGCAGACATCAGGTCGCTGTTCGGAAAGTCTGCGTCAGCGACTGCAAGTGGATTCGGCCAGAGTGTTTGCGAATCAGAACGGGTATGGCTGAACAACAAGCGTAGTTCCCAACCGCTATTAATTAGTTCTGGCGTCTATTATTGGTCCAATGGAGACAAAATACTGAAGAGAAAGTTCCTGTCAGAGAGAGAGGAGAAAGTGTGTGTGGGTAGAGGGGGGGGGGGGGGGGGGGGGGGGGGGCACAGAGAGAATTTAGAGCACAAGAGAGTGGTGCAGGTGGGGACAGAGAGAATTTAGGGGTGTACAAATTTGCTTAACCACTTCGGGAGAATCTTCAGTTTTATGGAGGTGATGGATTCAATGTTCGGATCGACTACCTCTGTAATCATAATGCTGTTGGCCATCACATTATTGTTATTTTCATCTGGGATTTTAAAAAATTAGCCACGGACGGGCACCAAAGTGGTGCAATGCAAATCTTTTTCTTTTCCCGGTGCCATGATGTCGTTTCAAAATAAATTTCCGTCCGACCTTCCAGGTGATTATTGTAAAATACATTGGCAAGCAACTGAGTCCACATAAGAGTTGCGGTTCCTTGATCAACTGCTCAACTGCCAAAAAGGCATTTTATTAAACCAAACACCAGTAACGATCGGCAGAGAGAGATTTTTTCTCTCATTGGATACATTTTAATGAGAATTTCTTAATTTTAACGTGAGAATATCTCGGTATTGCGGTCACTGTAACTGTGTAAAAGTTTTTTATGACATTATAAACATATTTCTGAATTCATGAGAAAACACGAACGGACGAGAAAGACGGATAAGATATGCAGCTAACCACTTCCATGTCTGCTGTGATATTAATTCTTCGTTGTTTTGAAATGCAGCTAGCAAAAATTATCAACATAACGTAATACATTGTCAAAGTATGAAGTTAGTATAAAGTTGTCCGATATAAGTGGGTCATCCGAATACTATTGCAATATTCGACTTTAAAAACCAGCGTTATTTGAGACTTTTTCTCAATTTATTTTTATCATTGGCGATAGAAAATGTGACTTACCTATAAAATAATCCGCTCTGTACACTCACAACGATCACTATAACAATATATGACCAAATAAAACAGAAATTAAAAACTCGCATAAAATGGAAATATTGTGAACAAGATGCTGTGACGTCATGCAATTCTCGGTCGCAATGGGTGCTCTGATTGGTCAATTGTCGGTTACTTCTCGGTTAATTTTCGGTAGCGATACAGTCACCGATTGGTCAGATTAACCGAGAATGCAACAAAGAATCGTGGGTGTTTTGGAGCGCTACGACGCTACTTGAGAAAATAGTATACTAACTATACCATATATTATGAGGCAAAATAACTTAACATATGATGGATCAATAAATATGCTGTCCATATTGTCGCACGTGTAAATTAACATTGCCTGGTGTAATACAGTATCTTATCAATATGAAACTAATACTTCGCCTCAAATCAACCATATCTCGACTTGTTATTTAGCGCTTGATGAGTTTGTTTGCGCGCTCTTGTTATTACGTAATGCCTATTTAGTGTTAAAAATGCTACAAAATACCAATAAATAGCAGTGGTCTAGAGGTTCAGCGAACATCTTTCAAATCTTACAAGTGAAAGGCTGTGGTTCAAATCCCGTTCCGGGCAACTATTTTTATCACATATATTCTGGAGCCGTATATTTATCGATGTTACCTGTACGGAGGCTAAATAAAAATGTGAAATTTTACGTATCGATTTCTCCTTATATACCGACTTTTGGGGTGTTCGTCGATTTGAAACTACTTCACACGTGACTCATTCATATTCATGAGTTATTACCAGTTAAAATAGGGACTGTACAGCTTTTAGGATATTCAGACATGGACGAATACATTTGCTACTGTATATTGATCACTTCCAATAAAACACGAAGCTATGCGAGCATAATTATTTCAGCATTAATCAAGTTTATGAAACTAATGAAACATTTATTTACGCATATTACAGCACGATGATTTGCAAAACACAAAACGTATCGTTGAACCTACATCAAAATGCCTTATTTAAGGTGTCAAAACCTTACCATTCAATCAATATTTCCAAAATAAATCAACACCAGCATAATCCTCAAAGTTATTTCTATTGAAACGAGTTCTACAAATTATGTACCTATGTCTTGAAGGTAATGCACTTGTAATTTTCTGTCTAGCAATATGTGAGGCCTCATGCAGGTAATACACATATACATTACTTTGACACAATAGTTCTACACAAGGGTAGTTATAAATACTGCCCTTTTAAACGAGATGCCTCAATAGTTTTCCCCATTAGTGACCTCATCGCAAGTGTGACCAGTTGTTGTTAAAGTTTCATCATGAACATGTATTTTAATCTGAGAAGATGTATATGTATTGTAAAAGTTCGTTTATTTGATGGATATGCTTTATTTCTGATTTTCTTTTTATAAAACATGGCACACTCGTTTGCATTAGTATACACTTTGAATATTATGATATAGTTCTTTTGTTAAAAAAGTTGACTTAAATATAGAGAACTTTGACACCCGAAAAAGGCATTTTTGAGGTAGGTTCAAATAGATTTTTTGAAAAGTGCCTAAATACATAATTAATTTCATAAGCTTGTTCAATACTTGTTTACTGCTGAAATAAATATTAATATAAAGCAGTAAATGTATTCATGTAGTCATGTCTTAATGTAACGGGTTCTCGCGAATCTTACTTCATCTACAATGCCATAACTTCCCTAACATAACCTTTAAATATCTGTCCTCATGACGTACAACTAACGTTATCGGCAATCTGCATCAAATTTATTTTCATTAAGGAAAACTCTTAAATTATGTTAAGTTGTGAGATTTATAAAAGAAATGAAATCAATTGACTGGCAGACGAACGATAAACCAAATGGTATTTTGCACTTAAACATGCAGATGTTGTGTGATATCGTTAAATATTTGCCACCATATGATATATGCATGCTTGCAATAGTATCACTGTAGGATATATTGTTCATAAAGATGACCTTAAGTGCTCATGTCTTAAAAACGTCATCCATATGAAATGACGTTTCAGATGTAAGATTGTATACACGGTATCCGTATTTATAAAGGGGATCCCGTGGAAGGAACAAACACAAACAAGAGAGTAAAGTAGCAGACTCGTTTTATTGAGTCTGTTCATTAGAGGTAATAAGACGAAATATGTCTACGTTTGTCACGGAATACCCTTGCAGTTCTATGTTTAGCCTGTAGTATATTGTGGCTGGGATAATGCACGTTCACTTGAACCTACCTTAAAATGTCTTTTAAGGTGTCAACAATGCTACCATTTATTCAATATTTCCAAAACAAATCAACAACAGCATAATCCCCAAAGTATTTTCTAGTGAAACGAGTTCTACAATTTCGAAATTATGTACCCATGTCTTGAAATTTATTTAACTTATGGGTAGTATAGTGTCAAATATATATAAATGGTAAGGCAATGCACCTGTACTTTTCTGTCTAGCAAAACTTGAGGCCTCATGCAGGTAATACACATGTACATTGACACAATAGTTCTATACAAGGGTTGATATATATACTGACCATTTAAACAGTATGCCTCAGAAATTTACCCCCATTAGTGACCTCTGTGTAAGTGTGATCAATTGTTGTTAAAATTTGATATCATGAACATGTTTTTTAATATGAGAAGATGTATTGTACAAGTTCGTTTATTTGATGGATATGTTTCATTTCTGAAAAAAAATTGGTAAACTCGGGTGCATAAGCTAAGACTTTGAATATTATGTTGTTATAGATTTTTGTTTAAAATGTTGTCGTCAAGATGGAGAATTTGACACCCCAAATAAGGTATTTTTGAAGTAAGTTCAAATATACTTTTGTTGTTTTACAACACATTAAAAATTGCCTAATATGTTTAAATACATAATTAATTTCATAAGCTTGTTTAATGCTGTTTAATGCTGCAATAAATATTAATATACAGCAGTAAATGTATTCCACCATGTCTTAATGTAACTGGTTCTCGCGATATTTACTACAATTACAATGCCATATCTTCCCTAACACAATCTTTAAATATCTGGCCTCAGTACGCACGTACAACTAACGTTATCGTCAATCGATATTTCATGTGTGCTGCACATTTATTTTCATTAAGGAAAAATCTTAAATTATTTAAGTTGTGTGATTATAGAAAAACCGAAATCAATTGAATATAAAACGTATTGAAAGTTCGGCCATGATGGCCTACTTTAGTTTTGCATGTAGTGTACTTTTGAAGATATGTCTGTGTCTGAATTTAAGGAATCTAGTTCTATTGATCCCTTGTAAACGGAACAGATAACGACTTAATCAGTTAAACAGCATTAATTATTAAAAAATGTGCTAAATATATAGTATGGTACTTTGAATTGGAGTATTGGCGTATGACGTTTGAATAGTATAAAAGCATCGATGACGTAGGAAAGAGCAACAGTGAAACAATACGCAGAGTCAATATGATCTAAAAATAGGTCACGGCGGGAATTGTGACCTATTTTAGCATGAATTTGTACTGTGTACTACTATACATTTGTCCAGATACTTCAGGATATGTTGTGTTAAACATCTAAGCTGTCAGTGATACATAGAAAGGAAGCTAATAAAAAAATATTATAAAAGATGGTGTGATAAAGGTATTTTATTTATTAATAATATAATGGATAACAAGGTTAATCTTCTCTCTTTTACACTATTTATCGAAAAGTTTGCTGTACATTCACATTTTTTAGAATATGAAGGTATGACTGTAGCAATACGTGGCTAACTTCAAAACAAAGTTTTTCTCATCTTGCCATTAATTTAGAAAATAAAATTTGCCCATTAGTAGTGTCCCTTATAACCAGCGCACAGAAAGGCTGTCGTCCCATTTATGATATACTTAATAATTCAAAGGTACATCCAACATCTATAGCCAAATGTGGGTAATATGGTTTAAATATAGACAGAGAATGGAATGGCTTATTCAAAATACCTTTCAAATGTACAAAAGACACCAGGTTACAATGGTTTTAGGCAAAAATAAACCACAGAATTACTGCTACAAACATCCTTTTGACAACAATGAAGATAAAAAATGATAATTCCTGTAACTTCTGCACAGAGTCTCCAGAAACCATTACACATTTATTTTGGAAATGTATAATAATCCAACGGAATGGACTACAAAAGAAATCATATTTGGGTCTAGTCAATATGATATTGTTTTAAATAGACTAATTTTGCATGCAAAATACTTCATATATAAATGCAAGCTAGATGGAAGATTACCACTGTTCATAAATTTCAAACCACAAATTAAATACATATATCAAACTGAAAAAATAAATGCAATTAAAAGTATAGCTTTTGATAAATTTGTAAAACCTTGGTTGACATAAATATTTAATTAGTTTTTGTCTTAAATTCTAAGTTACTCTGTGCAACACATCTATCTTGTTTTTTTCTTCTTATCTTTGATACAGACAAAAAAATGTTCCCAAGAAATATGTATTTGCATCTGTTAAATTATGATCCCCGCTGTTCCCACTGAATAATGAAGAGTCACACCTCCATAGATAGATCTTGTCTTTTCCTTACATACTTTTTTTGGACTCAGCAGAGATAGCATGTGGATTTGTATAAAAACTGAAACATTCGTACTTGATTATTTTATCATTGCATTTATCTATGTTAAACAATTCTTTAGGTAAAATATATATGCTGGGTTTAAAAAAAAACACAAAAAAGACTCATCTTTACAATTATCAATGAAGGCCTATTAAAGTAGCAAAATAAATATCTTGACAATTATAATTTTTTTCTGCTTTAAAGAGTAAAAGGGACACACAGCAATCTGGTTTATTTGCAAATAAAACTTTTGAAAAATCCTCGGATTGCAGAGTACCTCTTTCAGAAAAGTCTATTTTAAATTTTTCTTTTGAAATTGTAAAGATGTTTAAAAAAACCTCCCCACAGCTTCTAATCATGATATGCATTTGTGTATGCATGTATGTGTGAAAACTGTTTATATGTAAATATGATGCATATTACATACATATCTGTACGGTTTGTTGAGGGGTGGCCCACCCCGACCCTCACAAACCTGTTACGGGGTGAATAAATGGATTACCATTCATTTGGTAATCGAAATTAAAAAAAAAAAGAAGAAAAGTTCAATAAGCGAGAAATGGAACTTCAAATACAAACTGGTAAATACCTCTTAGATAAAAGTAATTTATACACAAAGTACAAATGCACCGAACGTAATAGAGGACAACTGGCCTATTTGCTGACTCAATATGACTTTGTAGCTTTGCTATGGAAGCTGTGAAAAAGTTTACAAAACGTTCAGGAATGTAAAGACTGCATCTTTTTAAACACGGTTTAATCAGTACTCCGTGAGCGTCATACAGCGGCTTATTATATATAGAAACAACAAATAATTTATAGTTCGGTATAATATAGAGCATCTTACCCGAATGACTGACGAACATAAGATTATGATTTTCACATAACACACCTAGGACGTGATATTTTCAATTTAATGTTGTCAAATTACTATTTAGACGGTGCCAATTTGTAGGAGAAATCATGACTTCGTTTTGTTCTTTGCCTGACATCAGCTAGGTTACGCGGCTTTAACGCGTTCGATATACAAATAATGTGACACCTTAAACAAAATTTAACGTTACTAACAGGCATTTTAAGAAATATTTCAAAATTAGGATAACAGCTTAAGGTGTCTGGTCGTATGGTATGATATACCATGCAACAATTACTTGTTTTTACTGTACACACGTAGTGATTCGGTCCTCATTTGCATCTATAATAAACTAGTGTATAATGATAAATAAGTCATGCCTTTATTCGTTGTTAACATTGCCATTCATGATTGTTCTTTTGCATGTTTTTGGGTTTACTCCAAAAGGACAAATATGAATGGCAATGTTAACAAAGAATAAAGGCATGACTTATTTATCGTAAAAAAATACGCAAAAGGTCAAACATGAATGGCAATGTTACCAAACAATAAAGGCATGACTTATTTATCGTAACAGTTATCGTTCTATTTTATATTCTACAGTTATTTTTTACACTCCCAGAAGCCATGTTATGTGATAAAAGCCGATCATTGTCTTTTTCGGTCAATTATTCCGCAAAATTATTTATAGCTCTCATGCGTATTCATAAGGTGAATAGACAATCTACAACGTTTAATTCACGCCAAACGATACGCACAAACCATTTGATAGATTTCTAAACATTATTGAATTCTGTCTATTATTCGAAATACTTGTGGATTCGTTTTTCATAGAACGAGATTAAGGACCTATTTCCAGCCTATTTTATTTGGGGCGGAGTGGGGATGCATATAGGTAACTGTAAGTCACTGTTAGACATACGATTGCATGTGAAACATGTGGTATTCAATTTGGTATAAGTTGATGAGGCCCTCCCAATACAGAGTGTGCATGACCATCATAATGATATATAAACGTTTCATTAATTTTGGTGGTGTTTTTACCCTGAAAACAATGAAATATCAACAAAGTTTTGTATATAGTTAACTTATTAATTTGTTGTTTTTTTCTTCATAAAAGTAAAGTTGGAAATATTATAAACTGCTATACCCTAGATACTGTTGAATATACGAATGATTTTCAAGTTTCAATGTTTTTAAACGTGTATATTGTCTATATATTCGTTATAAAATTCTACTAATATAAACTTTTCCATCGCTTAATGAAAATGCAAATACCTTACACCTAGCATTTTTTCCGCAGCAGTCAGGCTGCGTTGGCGTCTTAGATTAATGAAGATTAACACCCTTCTGGACTAGTATCTCTTACATTCGCATTTTAAAATTGTTTATTACTGGGATTGTCGAGCGAATTTTGATTTAAGTTTGAACCTGACATCCGATGAAACCAATAACTCTTCGTACGTTGTCAGCATGTCTACATTAATAAACAATACGAGTCACCAGACAGACGTTAATTGTCTGATACAATCTGTAAACAACGACGTGCTGAACATTATAATTGAATTATGTAATTTTATTACGTGCATTCATCGCCTTTAGAATGTTTATAGGAGAGAAATAGGTCGGTGATGTAATTGTTAGTAATGCTTTCTGAGCTGAAATCAGTATATCGTTGACTTATAGCCACAGAAATAGAGACAACAGGGAAAATACGTCAAGGGGTAATGCAGGAAAATAAGTTATTAAAGTTGCATTTCCTGTTTTATACTTACTTTTATTGTTGTTAATCTGAGCTGATATCAGTTATGATGAAGAAGCAACAGAAATGCAGTAAGAACACACAGAAAGGAGACAGTAAGAAAGATATGACAATTGAATGGATATGCTTTTAATGTATGTCGTAACTCAAGAGTATTAATTATAACACTACTTACTACTAATGAAAAATGTATTTGTTTTCAGAAGGCATAATTATTATTTTTATTTGTCTGCCGCGGGAACTTTAGATACTGTTAAATAACGTTCAAGTACTATCATTTGTTATATTAATTAGTAACTCCACCTGCTGTCGGTATCTCTGTTGTTTGTTTTTAGTTTTAAAAAGACATATGGAAAAGCTTGTAAAGTATTTTCCTCGAAACCACATGACGCAGAGCTCTCATATATCACATGTATATTTTTGCCTTTCATCCTTCAAATGGTGTCCATGGGTTCAATTATCGCCGCACCAGAGCTCACAGTGTTTTACAGATAATAGCGAGTGCATGCGAGTTTCTGCGGAATCACATGAAAGAATCTAGCAAAAATGAATTAATCAATATATCAATTCAATAGGTTGATGATCAGAAAAAAATACTAATGCAATTTGAAAAGAAGTAGTCTATTGTCGTAAACAAGTAGTATATTGTCGTGAATATGTATATAGCATAATAAAAATACAACAAATGCAAAGACAAATATATAAAGAGTAGAAACATCACGAGGTTTTTATTTTCAGTGGCAGCTCGAAATACACACAGATATAAACATTCACAACAATCGACATTGCGGTAACCCGGATTAGCGCTAACGGAAATTGTCGACGCTGTTCCCGACTTATTCGTGCGGACCCGAAACAACCGCGTAGATTCCGTAAATGTCGCGGAAATAGTTTCAGCTGTATGTTTGCAAGCGTAAGGAAATTGATAAATGCAAGCCTATAGCGAGTATTTATCACTTTTTTTCAAGAGCCAATATACAACTGAAATTCTAAGTTCCTAACCATGCAATTTATTCATCTCCATTTAGATGGGGATGTTCCACGAGCAACTTCTTATGGGGTCAATGTGTCTCATCTTATTCGTTTTTCTAGAGCTTGTACTCGAGTTGAGGAGTTTAATATTCGTATTATTTGTATCACTAAAAAGTTATTCCATCAGGGTTACCCTTACCATAAACTTCGTAAAATCTTTGCAAAATTATGTTATCGTAACCCTGAACTTCTTTCCGAATATAAAAGTAATTTAAGAACTCTTCTGCGACAAGGACTATCACAGTCTGACTTCTATGGTTACGTGATTTACAATTTTCGTAAAATCCTTGGTCATGATCACTTTCATACTATCTTTGTTAAACTTGTTAAAATGCTTATCAAAAGAGTTTATGACCCTATCGTTTTGCAACGCACTGCATGCTTGGTGGTGGACCCATTTAAAGTACGCCACTTTGCTTTCCTCTTTGATTGTGCGATGACCGGACAGGCTGTGAACCCTATGATGACGTCTACCTAAAGCCCAAAAGGACGGTGACATTTGATGTTTGTCTGCAGTCTTGTCATGTCGTGCCCTCAATGGTTTATTCTCTTGTTTCTCTGGCCTCTGCCAAGTCAATGAGTACCTTCTTTGTGGCTTTCTATGCTATCGTTTTTTTGTTTTGTATTTATATATACACGAGCGTCTTTGTGTTTCACTTTTATTGCCTATTAATGCTGCCTTGTTGGTTAGAGAATAGTTCATGGCGGGGATTTCTTTATTGACACTGTCCCGTTTTATGTATATAAATTTGGTAATTTTATTTTTGTGTTGCTGGTTTTGCTTGTATATTGTTAAAATGTATGTTAGTAGTTTTATATATCCATACACAGATTGCCATATTTCTTATATTACAGACTCTCTTGTATAAAGGGACTTGCTCGAAATAAAATGGCGAACCTGTATTCCTTCGTTGGGTTGACTTTTATAATGCTCACGATCGTTGTAATACACAAAGGTAGATATAAAAATCGAACAGGAAAAGTAGCATTCAGGGACGTCAGTCAACCACAAACATAACAAAGAAGAAATAACTATAAAGATGAATGAAAGGCGAGATATGACATCACAAAAATAAAAGTGTTATACTGACATCAACATTACGCTATATCGATGGCATATTCGCTAAACCGTTTGGAGGTCATTTGCTGAAAGTGATCATCCTTGAATAGTCGTTCATAATTTTGAATAATTGCATACTTGCAAATCAGTATTAATATGTACGAGTATTTTAATAGTTTAAAGCACACCTTGTTTTTGAGCATATTACTTGTTATTTATATGCGAGCAGTGGTTCATTCAAAATGATACTGAATTACTAAATCGAGTTACTTGATTTAATGTTTTTTTGATATTGTTGAAATTTAATTCATATCAGAAAACGTAATGTGTAAAATTATTTAACATTTTTCGTTTTTAACATTTTATTGAAATCAAACATTGTTCAGTGTAAAACAAATAATTTATTTTTTATTTTTAACGGCAAATCAATAGATTAAATTCTTTTAGAGCCGTCCGTTTACCTCCTGTAGGTGGTCCTGTAGGTGGTGTCCGCGCCGCGCCGGCCTTGGTGTCCGCGGATACTATGGAGTTTCAACGTTATGTTATCGAGTGTAAGGGGTTATTATAACGTATTGGTTGGAGACGTAATGACAAAATGAGTAAACTGAATTGAATTGAATCTTGTTTAACGGCTCATTAACACAGTGTAGGTTTTTTAGAGCCACCCCAGAGGGGAGAAATGTAGTAGTAAAGCCTAATGAGTGGTGAAGTAATGGCTTAATAGGGAAATTGAATTGAATTGAATCTTATTTATCTGCTCAGAAACATATTATAGGTTATTTAGAGCAGCCCCAGAGAAAGTTGAAGTTGGTATTATAACTTACTGAGGGAGGAAAATTGAATTGAATTGAATATTATTCAATGGCTCATCAACACATTATAGGTTAGTTAGAGCCGCCCCAGAGAAAGTTGAAGGTGTATTATAACTTATTGAGTGGTGAAATAATGTCTAAATAAGTAAACTGAAATAAATTTAATATTGTTTAACGGCTCATCAACACATTATAGGTTATTTAGAGCCGTCGCCCCAGAGAGAGGGGAATGTGGTAGTATAACTTATTGAGTGGTTAAATAATGAGTATGAGAAATGGAATTGAATTGAATATTGTTTAACGGCTCATCAACACATTATACTGTGTTAATGAGCCGTTAAACAATATTTCATTCAATTCAGTTTATTCAATCAGTCATTATGCCTTGCGGACACTATGACCTACTACGCTTAGGCCATAGAATCCGTGGACACCATGGCCGGCGCGGACACCATGACCTCCTACACCTCCCCATCCGACGGACAAGGCTAAGAGATTCCTAAGTACATACCGACAAAACTCAGTGACGCCGGTGACGGTTGAACTCCTCATTTTTAATTGGCTCTTTGTGAGTTATATAGTAGTAGTAGGCCGAACAGGATTAACTAAATTGTTTAAGGCCCCTTTACACAGGGCTGCGACCTTTGTGCCACCTTTGAGCGACCAAAAAAATGGCCAGGACGCTCAATGGTCACCTAAACCCAGAAATTCATGTTTCTATGTAACTGCTCCAGCGATCCTTGTGCCTCCCTTGAACCACCAAATTTTCGGGCATTTTCATGGCGATCTACGAACAACCTATACGTCCACTGAGCTACCTGCCTGCCTCCCCTGTGCTTCCACTGTGCAACTTACGGCAACCAACGCGATTATAGGCTACATAGGCGACCCCCGAGCAATGTTGGGGCAACCATTGAGCCTCCGCTGTGCCTCCTCTGTGCCATCATCGGCGACCAACGGCAACTAACGGCGATCACTGGACGACCATTCAGCCAAAAAAAATTGCAGTAGAACGCATCTATTACCTGGCGACCATTGGGCGACAACTGTGCCTCCATTCTGCAACCACGGTAATGCTTGTGCCTCCCTTCTGCCTCCTTTGAGCCACCTTTGAGCAACCAACCTCCTCGGCGACCTTTGTGCGACTGTTTTTAACATGTTCAAACATTCACGGCGACCATGGCGTCCATGGCGATGTCTGAACCTCCTGTGTACCACCTTTGAACGACCTAGGCAACCATTCTGCCTCCTTTGAGCCTCCAACGACGACCTGGCAAATTTTATGGTCGCAAAGGTCACCATCCTGTGTAAAGGCCCCATTACTAATTATATAGTCCTAGAAAGTTGACTTATTTTAAATAAGTTATCAGATACAAGGGAATCAACGCTACTGTGTGTCTCTATCAAACTGGTAATAGCTGAGTATGCACGATACACTTGTGGCTTTAAAGGTACGTGTTAGATATGGTATCTAGGATATATATTGTATTGAGGTGTTTGTCGGCTTGTTATATTAGTACGGACGTATGGTTCAAATATCATAAGAAGTGTTGTACACTTTGGGTTGAAAGTTTGAAAATGTCTAAATTATTATTAATGAAAACAAATGCTTGTCTATCAATTTACGCGCCTTATTGCTTCCCATAATGCATAAATACCATTTGAGTCGGTCGGTTTTTAATTATTACAGTGTTACGTTTTGTATTGATCTTGTTTTGATTGGAGATGAAAGGAGCACAGCATAGTGCAACTTGTGGCTTCCCTTGTTTGATATTTGGCATTTCGTAAGTTCATTTATATCCCTTATGCAAATCGACAATATTCCTCAAACATGTAATATTAATACAGTCTTTTATAAAAGCTCTTAGTTAAGTCAACGTAAGCCTGGGTTTTATTATATTATATCCGGCGGATTTGAATAACGCTGTCGTCATCAATAAAGGCTTAGCTACAGTTTGGCCACAACCATCACTCAGTGACGCTAATATAATCTGAAACGATATAAAGCTGTGTGGCGGCGGTTCTCTGCATTTCAAAGGAATGCTTTAGACTGACTAAGTGTCTTATTTCTGAAACATATTTATACATCACTGTTTTTGCATTTATTTCCGTACTTGACAGTTGGTAATGTTCGACGTTCAACAATGCTAGGGTAATGCTTAACCAATTCCTAACCATACTTCTTTTTTCGACGAACACGGTACTTATGTCCTAATGTTTTATTTTGGATAATGTTTAAAATACCTTTTTTCTGATGCCGTCGGGATATTTTCTTTCGCATGTTCTTAGAATTATATAAGTAATATCAAGAGAAAGGTGTGGTTTGTGTGCCGATTTAACAGTTTAGTTCCTGCTACCTCGGTACCGAATGTTCATACAGCCACAACTTTAACAGTTTAGTTCCTGCTACCTCGGTACCAAATGTTCATACAGCCGCAGCTTTAACAGTTTAGTTCCAAGTACCTCGGTACCGAATGTTCATACAGCCGCAGCTTACTGCAATACCGTGTCTTGTCTCACTTTTCCATCTGTGAGAATTCGTGTGCATGTACGGAATATTCAATAACTTCATATAGTTCATTGCACAATTGCTTGTACTTTTAAATTGTTTATGTGTTCGCATAAGCCCACAAGAAATTGTTCTCAATACTCACGACCTGCATTTACCTCATTCAATTCTTTCAATTGATTATATATAATAAAGAGGAGAATAATCATCAAAGTAGTGTCACTTCAATGTTGAAAAAAACTCAGAAGTCCAACCTTAAAGCTACACAATCTCTATTAAATAATGTAAAGCTCACCAGAGCATCATATATAGGTATAGTATATTTGCTTTGCAGTATAAGGTGTCGACTTCTGGTTTCCTTTTAAAAACCCATACCTGAATTTATTGACATCATTTGGGAGTGGCTACTTTATTTATCACTCTGCTGAGCTTGCAACCAAGAACTGACTTAACTTGCAACCAAGAACTAACTATAAGGTTCTCGGTGTTGTAAAGAATTGTATCAATACGCACGCATCGCAACCCAGCATAATCCCAGCATAGCAATATTAGCTTTACTATACACACTGTTTGTAATCCTTAAAATGACATGTATTTATATGGACTGTGTAGCTCTAACAACAAGGTCAAATGTGGCCTCTCTCATAACCTTTTAAAATGTTCAAAATAATCTCTTCTTTGTTGAAGACAAACTGCTCGCAAAACCTGTTGTCATTGTCTAAATATAGATCTCTAAAATGTTAACTGTGTATTTTTTGTTATATAAAGCTGTGTTTTTGTGTGTTTCTTTGCACTGGTGTTTCACATAGTTTGAGTTACTCATGTAACTATATAAGCGCCTAATTAAACAAATGGGAAGGAAAATCACTAGAAGCAGATATAAAAGTCGAACAGAAAATGCATCATTCAAGGTGGCCAGTCAACCAAAAACACGCGGAGAAACAAACAATACTTACAAAGATGTATAAAAGGCATGACATTACAAACATAAAAAGGTTGACAATAACGTCAGATGTTGCATTCATATGATTGTAAACATTGCTTTTTAGTAGCATCTCGAAACTCTTCTCATGTGAAATTTTGGAGTTTAATAATGAAACAAGTATAAAAAGAAATATTTGAAAATCGTCGAACACGATAAATACAAAAATATTGCAGTCTCGGTTTGATTAAAAAGTCAGTAGTACATAAATTTGAGCCATCAATATATGGTATGACGGTGACGTGGAACTTTCAAGGAGGTATTTTCACACCATTACATGGCCAGCAGCGTATGATCCCAGTGTCTAACCAAACGCTTTGCCCTAAACGAGAAAACAATGAACGAAATAAACAAAATGGAATTTAGTTAGGAACAGAGGTTATGAAGTTTACGTATCACAGGTAACGGTCAAAAGTCTAAATTAAAAAGCAGGCAACATAGCCTAAGGATGATTAAACAATACTAAAAACCTTTAAAGGCTGGAGTAGTGGAACCACCTATTCGAAATTCAAGTAAGAAAACAAATGTATTTGAGAATGTACCACGGATAATGAAGTTCAAATTCAAAATTACAAGTGAGGAAGAAAAAAGAGAAATATTATATAAAAAGGTATTAATAAAGGAGATCCTTTGGAAACAACAAACACAACCAAAAAGAATAAAGTAGCAGACTCGGTTTTATTGAGACTGTTCATGAGAGGTAATTTTAGAAGCAACGGCTTTACGGTCTTCTACTTTAAATCCACATATACTGAGTTTGTTGATCCCAAAGGAACAGTAAGTGAATTCACGATATCTCCGTTCGGTAAGTCGCAAATTTGAGAAGTTAGCCAAAGGAATAACGCGTTCCATTCTTGTTTCATTATAATAAAATAGTATTGACAGATATACCATAAACAAGGACGGGAATAGTTATCAACTTGATATCGCTCTCCATAATCTTACTTATCTTTTATAACTAAAATACGCTTTTCGCCTAAAAGCTCTTTGTGGAAAACATATAGTTACTTTACTTTGCTAATGGATATCTAAAAAGAACGAATGGATACGTAATCTCTTATGACAGTAAAGAAAACAGCGTATTTGCGTTTGAAGTTGTGAAATTTGTGTAGAGATTTTTTTCTTGTTTTTCCACTTTACACTTCTTTTGCACGATATTATCGAAATTATTACATATATATATATATTACATTAATAGAAACCATATTAAACAAAAGAGGGTCAAAGGTCTCGGCAACATTGGCTTTCAATATCGTTTCTATTTGTTAGAGATTATAATCTGGCGGGGATATCTTCATTTACACTGTACCGTTTTATTCGGATGATAATAGGGTACGAGTGAGGTTGGTGCACTCTAGAACCTTGTTTAATCACCCAGCGGCCGTTTTTGCCACTGACCATTTTAATACGGTAGCCCTGTTGCCAACCCTTTTATGTTTGGGATGTCGTGTCTTGCCTATTAGTCATCTTTAAAATTATTGTTTGTTTCTATGCGTGCTTTTGGTTGACTGTGGTCCTTGAATGCTACATTTCCTGTTCGACTTTTATATCTACTTTAAGAGTTTGTAATATTGTCCTGGGAATAACTTCAGAGTGTGCTTTTGAATAAACTTTGTCTTTTCAATCGTAAAACGTCCACAGAGTATGCTATAGTGTACTGACATTGTGTATGTTCCCAGGCGCATTGCATGATGGCTGTTCCGATGTAGTTTAGAGGTAATGTTTATATATTCCGTGCATGAGTGGTGCACGTATATGTTTTGCTAATGTCTTGGTAACACGCATTGGTTTATGATGACTGTAAGGCAGTATATATAAGGTCATAATCGTATTTTACAACCAATTACAATCTAGTATAGGGTCTCTATCTTTATAAAATGAACGATTTTAAAAATATGTATTGTATCATTTTCAAATGTTATCTCCTTTTTGAGTAACAGGAAAATCAAATCAACCATCTGTTATGTAAATTATTTTCTCTTACAGAGATAATCAACAAATCAGTTAATGCTAGTGAAAATAGCACAACGATATCATGAATGTGATCTCCCTGCCCTCACAAGTAACAGTAACACAGTATTGGCACAGTCAATGGCCTCCGTTGGATCGTGCACAGTTTGGTAAGAGACTCCTATCCAATTACGGAGTATCGTGTTTTTTCCCGTACATTGTGATTTAAATGATGGAAAATTTACAAATAAGCTAAAAAATACATTTCGTGCATAAGAATCCTATTCAGTCTACAAAATGCAAAAAATAATGTATATATGCGTTTTTAAAGCTGTCCAGTACATAGAGTACATATTTTTGGCTTGGATTGAAAGCAGGATTTATTTTTATCGAGAAGTGAGAAAACGTATATGTAAGTGTTCTCAAATAAAATAAATTCTTTATTCACGATAAAAAATAAGTATAAAAGTCGAACAGGAAACGCGGCTTTCACAAAACACAAAAACACGCAAAAAGGCAAACATGAATGGCAATGTTAATAAGGAATAAATGCATATGACGTCACAACACAAAAAGGGTCAGTGGGAAAAGGGCCGCTCACAACCCTGAAACGTATGTAGAATAAATAGAGGATCTGACATGAGTTGTCATTTCATACAACATTTTATTAAACGAGTTCAGGAATTTGTTATTAAGCGAGCCTCTGGCGAGCTTAATAACAAATTCCTGGAAGAGTTTAATAAAATTTTGTATGAAATGACGAGTGTCAGATCCTTTTTATCACATAAATTTTGAATTTTTGAAATTTTGAATTTGAATTTGTGAAATTTTGAATTTTGGATTTTTTGAATTTTGAATTTTTGAAATTTTGAAATTTTGAAATTTTAAATTTTGAGTTTTTGAATTTTGAATTTTGAAATTTTGAAATTTTGAGTTTTGAATTTTGAAATTTTGAATTTTGAAATTTTGGAATTTTGAAATTTTGAATTTTGAAGTTTGAAATTTGGAATTTTGAATTTTGAATTTTGAAATTGGAATTTTGAAATTTTGAATTTTGAAATTTTGAATTTTGAAATTTTGAATTTTGAATTTTGAAATTTTGTATTTTGAATTTTTTGAATTTTGAAATTTTGAATTTTGGAATTTTGAATTTTGAAATTTTTGAATTTTTTGAATTTTGAAATTTTGGTCGCCTTGTATTACACATGGTTAATATAAGGAAATACGTAATGGGTATATTATATGGAATACAACAATTTCATGTGATAAAATATAGTACGACATTAAGAGTTGTAGTCGTCGTTTTGCTTGTTGTATTTATTACAATGTATTTCCTTCGCATACACGTACATTTTGATGAAAACTATATGACTATTTTAAATGTTTAACAAATGAAACTCTTATAAATATCTGCTTTAATAAATACACTTAGCATGTTAAATTGACAAACGGCAATGTTGAAATATGTAAACCGTTACGGAGGTTAGTTTTCTGCATAACTTGCATATTTGCGAACAATTATTAATAGGTATGTGAATAGTTGTTTGGGATACTACTGTGATTGATTATATAGCAGCAATGCTATTATAAACCATAGGGTGAAATTAAAGTGAGAAAACGAAAACTTCCGAATGTGTAATCAGTTTTAATTTTATTTTGTTCAAGCAGGACTTAACCCCGTTTATCAAAATTCTAGCCAGGTGTTAAGGTCATAATATAATGCATATGTGGAGATTGAAGTAAAGGTTTATTCACGAGTTCTAAAAATACTCGTCTGCGTAAAATGAATTATGAGGAACTCTTAATACGGCGCTCCACTTTTGGGGTTTGGCTTGCCTGGTTAAATCTGTATAGATTGTGTCTAAGGAGTTTTAATTCACAAAATAGGTATATTATATATATATAGCTCGTCGTTCGTAAGTTTAGATTGCATACTTTCATCTTATGAATGCACATTATTGCAATAACTAAATTCGCGGAATGATAACCCAGAACATACAATGATCGGCTTTTAATACTGAACTATACGTTATTTGTTGTTTCCATATACTGTATAATAGGCCTGAGTATCGCATGTATGTCTGTGGCAGCTGTATGACCGAAAACATATTACGTTATAGTGAAAATGTCATTTAAGTCATTCTCACTGTCACTCTTGCTTTCACGGATATAATTATATTGGTATTTATTTTGAACATCAAAGTGTCATAAGGCTTTCAGTTGCACATGTAACCCTGAGGGGATTGCCTTTGCTTATATTTTATATTCAGCCTTGTTAACACTTCCAAGCCTAGCCAAGAGTATCTTATGCTTAACAAAACCGTGTTTAAAAATGATGTATTATTTACATTATTGAACTGTTTCGTAAACATTTCCACTTTCCATAATAAAGCTACATACAGAGTCAGCAAATAGGCCAGTTTTCCTCTATTATGTTAACTGCGTTTTGTACTATGTGTACAAATGGCTTTTTATCTTATTATGATAAGAAAGTTGTTTGCAGTTTTGAAATTACATGAAAAAACTTCCGTTGGAAGCAACAAACACAAACAATAGAAAAAGGTAGCAGACTCGGTTTTAATGAGTCTGTTTATGAGAGGTGATATAAGGTATAACACCTCTCACGCCACCCGGCACCGGCTTAGGCGGTATCTACTTTAGAGCTACAGATCCTTTATCTAAATCGCTTTCTTATTTGTAGGCGTGTCTTTATTTGTACCGTCATGCTCGCCAGCTCATTTTCAGGTGTTTTCATATTTTAGCGAAATTGGGTATTAAAGCGATCACATTTAATGCACGACATCATTATCACTTTAAGACATTGAGTAGTGCGTATCTAAAGTTCCATTTTTGATTATTGAACTTCCTGTGACTTGTATGGGTCTGAAAGCGAAGAAGACATGATGACATGTATATTTTAAAAACACAATACAAGTGACATACTGTTGACTTATTTGCAGCAAGACAAACAATAGCATTTATTAAAGTAGAGGGTATTCACAACGTCATGGTTTTATACATGCCCCTCTATGTGGTACTCGGTGTGGGGTGTCCGTTCATCCCTAATCCGTCAGTTACATGGACATTATGTTTATTGTGTATTTGTTTGCTCAGTTTCTACATCACCGACAGTCCTAGATGTATATGAGTACTGTAACACAGGGTCCGTATTCATAAAGCTTCTTAGAAATATCTTAAAGTTAGATATAAAGTTCGAAGAGGAAAAACAGCATTTAAAGACGACAGTCAACCACAAACACACACAGAAACAAAGAACAACTTTAAAGATGTTTAAAATGCCATATAAAACAATACAAACACACAAGGGTTGACAATAGCCTACCGCCTTAGAACGGTCAGTGGCAAAAACGGCCGATGGGTGTTTAAACCAGCTTCTAGGGTCCACCAAACCTCACTCTTACCCTACTTCATTCAAATAAAGCGGGGCAGTGCAAACAAAGAAATCATCGCCATGAACTATTCTCTAACCAACAAGGCAGCATTAATAGGCAATATAAGTAAAACAAAAAGATGCTCGTGTGTATATAAATACAAAAGAACAATAACCTAGAAAGTCACAATGAATGTACTCAGTGACTTGGCAGAAGCCAGACCAACAAGAGAACAAACCAATGAGGGCAGATAAGACAGGATTGAAGACAAACATCAAACGTCACAG
The DNA here is from genome assembly GCA_037043455.1 of Cyrtodaria siliqua. NCBI lineage: Eukaryota > Metazoa > Mollusca > Bivalvia > Adapedonta > Hiatellidae > Cyrtodaria > Cyrtodaria siliqua. The sequence goes on from JAWPHD010002538.1 coordinate 244,808, forward strand.
TCCTTTTGGGCTTTAGGTAGACTCTTCATAGGGTCCACAGCCTGTCCGGTCATCGCACACTTAAAGAGGAAAGCATAGTGGCGAATGTAAATGGGTCCACCACCAAGCATGCAGTGTGTTGCAAAATGATAGGGTCATAACTTCTTTTGATAAACCTTTTAACAAGTTTAACGAAGATAGTATGAAAGTGACCATGACCAGGGATCTTATGAAGTTTGTAAATCACATCACCATAGAAGTCAGGTTGTGATAGTCCTTGTCGCAGAAGAGTTCTTAAATTATTTTTTATATCTGGAAAGAAGGTCAGGGTTACGATAATACAATTTTGCAAAGGTTTTACGTAGTTTATGGTAACGGTAGCCCTGATGGAGTAACTTTTTAGTTATACAAAGATTACGAATATTAAAGTCCTCAACTTGAGTACAAGCTCTAGAAAAACGAATAATTTGAGACACATAGACCCCATAAGAAATTGCTCGGGGAACATCCCCATCTAAATGGGGATAAATAACAATATGAAAATTAAAATCATCTCTCTCATAGCATATATTTTGCTAATTATTTCACCATTTTCAATGGAGAGATGTAAATCAAGAAAAGAAGCGTAGTTTTTTCTCTAGCGAAAGTCTTCTGAATAAAAGCAATAAGCTTGCCTTTGATATGGTGATGTGGTAAGGTTGTATATAGTGTAGAGAAGACGATAGAGACACGTTTTGTGTCTTACAAAACATGGCGCTTTAATACATGCTTCATTCATTTAATAAACTTGTTTAATGCTGAAATAATTATGTTCGCATAGTTCCGTTTGTTGCTGGAAGTGGTCAATATACAGCATTAAATGAATTCAGCCATGACTGAATATCCTTAAGTGGACGTGCATTACTTCAGCCACAATATACTCGTCTTTTTATAGAACTGCAAGGGTATTCCGTGGCGAACTTTGACATATTTCTTCTTATTACCTCTCACGAACAGACTCAATAAAACGAGTCTGCTACTATACTTTCTACTTTGTGTTTGTTGCTTCCAGTGGATCCCCCTTTCAGTATTTATAATTACCGTGTATATTTTGCACTCGTACTTAGATATCGACTTATACCGTACCTTTTTATAGGAGTAGTACATCTGATGTTGAGTATAGTATCAATCATGCTAGTTCTTTACATTCAAATCTATTCCAGTAAACCTTTTTTAGTATACAATCATACATCAGAAACGCTATTTCTTAAAGATGACATTTTTGAGACACGAGCTCTTAAGGTCATATTTTATGAACAATATATCCAACAGTGATACTAATACAAGCATTCATATATCATATTGTGGCACAAATTTAAAGATATATGAGAAAAAACGGAAAGTGTTTCACATGTTGTACTAGATGTTTAAGTGCAAGATACCATTTGGTAAATCGTTCGTCTGCCAAGAAGAAATGGATTTTTGTCAATGTTCAACTATTTATCAACTATTTATCACTTCAGGAAGACAAACTCTGCACTGTCCATCACGGAATAAGATTTTAGATTTCCACAATCAACTCACCGCTTCAGTGGAATACAATAATGACAGACATACCAGTCAACACACGCACAACGACCAAATACAAATATCAAACGCACGCAACAAATCAAATCAGTTCACAATAACTCCAACATGTGTGCTCTTAAACTGCGAAGTAACCAGAATTATTAATAAACACTCAGTTTATAGACACGTATGTTTCACTTCGTTATCTCAAACGGTTGAGGAGTTAGAAAAGTCCGAAACAGTCTACTGACGTTATCATACACACGAAAACAGATTCCATTATGGAAACTTACTTAAGGGCAACAGCCCTGTACCATATGACAGGGACATAATGAGTATCAACTTAAAATAATAGGATATAGCAATAACAACTGTTCTTCTACTTCTACAGAACTCCATCTATAACTCTATATTTAAACATTGGATCAAGGCGGTGCCAGTTTCATGCTGGGAACATTATTTGAACAATCTTGATAATCTAGGGTATACATATCTCTTTGTTTTTGAAAACCAGTTAAAAAATATATTTTTAACGGTTCTTAAGAAGAATATTCTTTTAGAGTTTCTTTGTACATTACTATATGCAAATTAGACTCCCAGGGCGGGAGTAATGTGCTGAACAAACTCGTCAAGGACTATCACAACCTGACATGATTTACAAACTTCATAAGATCCTTGGTTATGATCACTGTCATACTATCGTTGTTAAACTTGTTAAAAGGTTTATCAATTGAGATTATGACCCTATGATTTTGCAACGCACTGCATGCTTGGTAGTGGACCCATTAACAGTTGCCACTATGCTTTCCTCTTTGATTGTGCGATGACCGGACAGGCTACGGACCCTATGATGATGTCTACCTAAAGCCCAAAAGGACGGTGACGTTTGATGTTTGTCTGCAGTCTTGTCTTGTCGTGCCCTCAATTCTCTTGTTGCTCTGGCTTCAATGAGTACCTTCTTTGTGGCTTTCTAGCCTATTGTTTTTTGTATTTATATATACACTAGCATCTTTGTGTTTTACTTATATTGCCTATTAATGCTGCTTTGTTGGTTAGAGAATAGTTCATGGCGGGGATTTCTTTATATACACTGTCCCGTTTTATTGGGTTGACATTACGGTAAGTGTGAGATTGGTGCACCCTAGAACCTGGTTTAAACACCCTACGGCCTTTTTTACCACAGACCGTTCAAATGCGATAGCCCTATTGTAAACCCTTTTGTGTTTGTGATGTCTTATTTGGCATTTTATTCATTTTTAAAGTTGTTCTTTGTGTCTGTGTGGGTTTGTGGTTGACTGTCGTCCTTGAATGCTGCTTTTCCTGTTCGAATTGTATATCTATATTTAGTAAAGGACTATAAGCTTGTTGTACAAGTACATTATAAGCACTCTAGCATTTGTAGTTTCATCAAAGAAAATTCTATCAAGGCTTTTCCTATATAAATGATTATATACCTGTGAGCCACGGGTAATGGCCAACTTTGAGCCCCAGGATCAAATAGCAACATTGTTAGAAGACTATAAGCCAGTTATACATGCATTATGAGATATTTGCGCTTTGTAGTTTCCGAGTAGAAATTTTTTCCTTTTTCTCACCAATATAAGTAACATTATATGTAAAACGTTGACCTTTGAAACAGAGCCCACTTAACCCTAGTGTCATCATTTCCACAACTTGGTAGAAAACGATAAACTTACGCTGAATATGTTGGGATTTTAGAGAAAGATACATTTTAAGCCTTCTGAACATAAATCTATTAAAAACATGTGACAAATGGGGTTAAGTCAAATATAACCACAGGTATTACCAGTTGAACTTTGTCGTGCTCTTAATATTTTGTTCTCTTTTTGCTCTAGCTTCTGTCCAGTCAGTTAGTACTTGTATTGTGGCTTGCTAGGCTTTTGTTTTATAGTCATATAAACATGATCATCTATGTATTATACTTATATTGCCTGTTAATTTTTCCTTGTTTGTTAGATAATACACCCTGGCGCGGATATCTTTCTTTACACTATCCCGTTTAATTGGGAAGGCAATAGGTTAGGCGTGAGGTTTGCTGCACTCTATCACCTGGTTTAAAATCCAGCGGTCATTTTGCCACTGACAGTTCCAAGACGGTAGCTCTATTGTCAATCCTTTGTGTTTGGGATGTCACATGCCTTGTTACTTATTAACAGATTAATTTGTTTGTGTTAATACGTGATTTGTGTTGACTGTATTCTGAGAAAGCTAAATATGATGTTCGACTTGTATACTTACTTTGATAGAGGACAATGCTTACTAAAAGATAATGCTTTATGCAAAATATTAGAACTTTAGCTTTTGTAGTTCCTACCTTCTCTGTAATATAGTTAATATGAAATATGTTAAATATATAGAGAGAGCACAGTTTCTGTCTGATTATGTGTGCTATATGTACGTAATTACGTATGTAACCAGGTACTGGTCTGCCTGTTAGATATCTGAACCATGACATCAGAGTGTAGATAGATACGTATATTAATAAAGTCCTGGTGCAAAATTCCACAAATCCCCAAATATACAAAGAGACAAAAAATCGCGTGGTACGGAAATCTTAGTTTATCTAGCTCAGACTGAATCGCCAATTGTCACAGGGCTAGCATAAAGTGCAGCAGAACCAGGCCGAGGCCCGAACCCGGGACTTTCGGATAGCCGTTCCGATACTCTACCGTTTAAGGCTAACCATCCGGAATACATGATGTATCAGTCAACCTGTTAAATATCTTTGAAACATGAGACGCATACGTATATAACAGTAGCCAGCTTCCGTAAAGTTCCCACCGATGCGTTATCAATGGTTTATGACATCATATCTTAAACAACTGTCGGAAAAGACATATATGAGGTTTAAGCTATTTTTCGAATAACGTTTTCAAATTGTTTGTTAAATTGAACATTACTTGATCTATAGCTGTTGTCTATAGACTAAAATCATTATAATTAAGTATATTTGAGAATAAAATAGTTTTTAACATAAAGCGTTTAGGGTCAACTGCAATTGCTTAGATGTTGTAGATATCCTTTACCCAAACCTTACATAATCAATATATGGTCCTGAAATTGGATAATTATTGGGGAATTGATGTTCGAGATACCCAATATGATGCTTGTGTGTACGTTTACAATCAGGGTGAATGGATGGAGGTCCCTGTATTGAATAACAAACAGATACAAACAAAAAACAAACAAAAAAGATGTAACACCATGTAAAGAATAGTACACGTCATAAAGCAAGGAAATAACTTCGCAAAGTCAATGGCTTATAAATGCACAATTATGAAACCCCAAGCTTTGCAAAATAGTGCACAGTACCAAATGCTTGCCTGATGTCGAAGTATCTGGCCTATAAACCACTGAACACAAAATGCCATATTCGATTATATTTTGACAGCAACCTCAAAGGGAGATGAGATGAGGATGAAGGCTTCCCATTCGACATACCTCGACCATGGAGCAATGCTTTTGTAAAACCGTCAATACGAATGGCCATATAAAGCCATGAAGACCTTTATCTACAAACACAAATGCAACACAGCTCAACTTCAGGCACCCACCAAACCGCCAACGTAGTACTAACCTGGCAAATGCCTTCCTTAACTGCTAAACAATCTAACCAAACTTGAGAAAACCAAGCAACCTGCCCCGCTGCAGCAAAGCGAAGTCCCGCAAGACTGAAATAGAAAGCATTTAAACTGTCAATATATTATAACAGGAAGCTGTTAGTATACATATTAAACATCAAGTTGTTTATTTTATCAATCTACACCTACCATAAAAACAAGAGGCCCAAGAGGGCCTGTGGACGTTCTACTCGATAAAGATAATGTTTACGTGGAAGCGCCATAACTCTTTCACAAAATCATTCAATCAGAACATGGCTATGATATATGCAACTAGGCTTGGTACAGATCAGCCATGCCCAGTTTCGTTGAATTGCAGCCAGAGGTTCAGGAGAATTAGTCTGTACAAACAGCGAATTCTTTCCTTATATATTAAAGCAGTACCGATAAATGGACCATTCCCAATCGAAAACAAATATAACATTTTTCCCAATTTGAAACAAAAAATCCCAATTTCAAGATCTGCGTATTGACAATTGACTCGATATTCAAGACGAGGTCGGAGTTTTCGTTTTGAATTTAGCAAATTCTTGCAAACGTCTTCATAACCACGAATACAAAATGGAACGTTCTTTAGAAAATGCAAATAAACCCCTCGAAAAAAGCAGAAACTCGACCAGAGAAAAACGAAAAATCAAAAGAATACGACCTAGAAAAACGTACACGCATAGATGAAAGGGCGAGATTGGCTAGAATTTCGCGACAGCAAAACGTTTTGTGCATGCTGCGTCGAGTTATCCGACGACGAAAAAGTCAAGAAATCGTCGTTTGTTCAGGGAAGTAATACTTTTAACTTGGAATCGGTTGTTTTACATGAAAAAGACGAACCACACAAGAAAGCAACTTCCCTTAATTTTGCGAAGCAAGTAGGTCCAAGTAAAAGTATTGCTTCAACAATTCTTCAAACAATGAACAAACATGCTGACGCATCCTCATCAACAGCTCAAGGAGCAATCTCGACCCTTATCTTTTTTTCAAATAAACTTTAAATTGTTATGGCTAGAGTGTTATTTTATTAAAAAAGTTGTATTGATCTTTTTGTTAAATAGTATATTACCATTACTGACTTTTCACTTGGGCTAGTGATTTTGTTAATCGGAACAGACTGAGCCAATTAAAGTTGTCATCTCTAATTTGGCGGATTCGTGACACGATTTTTTCTAATCTGATCGGAACCGGACCCATTCCCAAAATAGTGAAAAAAATCGCTGACCAAGTTAGTGTATTAAAACCTTTAATTGATCATAACTGGAACACGACAATGAAATGTTCAACTAGGCGTGGTACTAATCATTCCTGTTAAGATTCGTTGAAATCCGACCATTGGATCAGGAGAGTTAATTGAGACAAAGTTTGTCATTAAAACCTTAAAAGGACCAACAATCATTCAACCAGAACACGGCAACTAGGCTTGGTACTGATCATCCCCGCCAAGATTCTTTGAAATCCGGCAAGGAGTTCATAAGAGATCAATAACAATTTCAGACTGCACACCGTTCTCGGTTAAAAACTAATATCCCGAATAAACTATAACAAAACTCGAAACAAACTCTCTTACATGATCAACAAATAATTAATCGTCAACTGAATGTCACATTTATGACACTTTTAAATACATTTATTTGAATAAAGATTCGCAGCAGTGCGCATGTATGACCTGAAAACATGTGATTGACATCACTGCGCAAAACACTTTATGTGGTGCCGTTCTGGCAATGCATAGTATGTACATTTAAACAAATGTATTTTTTAGAATGTTTTTCGGAATAAACATTTATGCGTGACATGGATAAGAAATGATCATTCTTCACTTTAGGTATGTTGTACATTTATAAACATAAAGTGTATTTATTTAGTTAAATCGCAGGACGATGCATATCAGAAGTGGACTCACTGTTGACGATGTGTATTTCATGCACTATCTAACAGGTTGATTCTGCATGCGGAAACACATTTAAACAACAGCGGTACGCCATAATGTTACATTGATGAAAAGCAGTTCTAAACCTGACAAAATTGTCTTTTCACATCTAGGATCCATGTCATTTTCTTATGTAAAACGTGTCCAACTTGTCGGCCTTTTCCACTATATGGAGGCCACGTTTTGTATATTATGGTCGCATGGTTAACGACGGTGCGTTGTAAACCTTCGCCTCTCATCGCTGCGGGTTTGAAACCCTCTGGAAGCTCGGTGTCGATTTTTACGGATGACGGGAAGTGTACAGTACTGGTTCTACCCAGGAAAAGTGGGTGGTCTGCCTCCACCACAAAAACAAATCGACCGTCATATCTAAGTTCCATGGTTCATACAGAAATATCATATGAAATTTAAGGACTTTTTAAGGACCTTAAGGCACTAATATCCCATTTTTAATGCCCGGTTTAACACATAACATTACCGGCGATTATTATTTTTGCCGATTTTTTTAAAACTACTTCAGATATTATTCCTCTTGTATAATTAATAGACTGATTATGAAATTCAAGGACCTTTAATGATATTT